>JAUUEB010410747.1:0-12082 GCA_032362205.1 Clione limacina
TGTTCTTTTGTCGTCCGCGCTAAATTTAGCAAGATATTGGCGATTCACGCGCAAAAAGCTAACTCATATAAATTTTCTGGCTACCTCTAGCTGAAGGTAAATCTACAGCTATGTGATGATGATGATGATGATGACTTGCAAAACTTTTATAAACATGTTTTTTCTTCTTTCAGCTTGCGTTGAAATACCATCCTGACAAAAATAGAGATAACCCAGAAAGTACAGAAAAAGTGAGTTATTTTTAGAAACAGATTCATTAAACAGTTTTCTTTGACCACATACAAATTAAATGAAATTTAGCTATGTTATTGCAGATATCTAAGTCCTGGTCATTTTCAATCCAGCAGTCTTCAGACCTTCCCTCTTATTAGCCATACCACCTACGTCACCTTTGTTATATCTGTGATTGGTTTTTACACCAATCTGTTTCATCAATGTTGCAGAAAATGAGAAGTGAAGTCTTTGAGGGAGACAACTGTCCATCCATTGATTTAATTTGATACATATTAGATTAATACATAACAATTATACAACAATACATTGATATAGCCCCATCACTTCATTTTCATTGAGTAGGTGAGCTGTGGGACTTAAAAGTATATTTAGATTTAAGCTCTTGAATGCCTGTTTGTGTGTGTTTACCCAAGTGAAAAAACATAGAATGCTGAGTCATTTTTTTAGTTAAAAGATTTTCAGTCAAGCTTGAATTATCACAATGTATTTCATTAATCAATATGTTGGCAATCTTGTAACAAATCTGTTGAAAGCTAATTGACAGATTGATAAGCTATTGGATTGGTCAGCTATGAGTGACTTGACCAGACGTTACCAGTGCAGTGGTTAATTAAAGAGAAAGAAAGCTTTAAATAAATAACTTTACCTTTTATTGCTCTTTTCATTACAGTTTAAAGAAATCAACCGAGCTAATGGAATCCTTACAGACAGCACAAAACGTGGTATTTATGACCGATATGGGTCAATGGGTATATATGCAGCGGAACAGTTTGGGGAGGAGAATGTTAATACTTATCTGGTCTTAACAAGTGGCTGGTGCAAGGTCTGTATACACCATTTCTTAATTTTTACTTAGCTGTAATGAATTGTTCTTGATGAAACCAGTATTTTTGGATTGTAGAAAGGTGAAACTTTGTTAAGACTTATATATTCATACAGGTTTTTTAAACCAAGACTGATGACAATGTACAATCTGTTTTCCTCATGATCTAAATTATATCATCTTTGTTTGGATACTTTTAGTTTTGTCAATTATTACTGACAGTGTCTGTCTTGATGATTATAGACTGGCTAACAGACTGAATAATGTGAAATAATTGATGAATTTTTTGTATGAAAGATATCACAGAAATTGACTTGAACCAAAACAGTCTACGATTCACAGATGCAGAGAGTGTTTAATATCCCGTCATTCAATTTGATTTGGGTCAAAATTTCCCGCGGTTGTCATGACTATTTTTAGTAACAGCAAACTGAATGTAAATGGTAAAGCTCTCACTAAATACACAATTAAGTAATTAGCTGGTTAGTGCCTGCTTTTAGTGCATTTGCCCTCGAGGGAACTGTCCATCTCGAAAGGTCGTTTTAGTGGTAGGTGTACTAACATGGCCAGATCTTAGTCAAATGTCAACCCTTCTTAAAGTTGGTCTCAAATAATAAAGGGTGATATGTCTCTATAATTCTATGGAAACGAAAGATTGCTGTTTTCAAAATGAATGAAAATGGATTCCCAATGATTTCCGAAATATGAACAGATGTTTAGTTGTGTAGGTATTCTTAAAAGACCGGATCCTTGTCAAATATCAACCTTTTTCATGAAGTTGGTTTCAAATTGAAGGGGAGATGATCCTCTACTCTGTGATTTAAAAAATATGATGTACCTTTCTCTCTTTTTTAGACAATGTTTTAGACTTTATGATTGTTCACTTTTATAAAATTGTATAAGAATAGCTATTTAACAGTTATAAGTACTGTATTTGCATTTATAAATCATTGACACTTTAATAGACTTAAGTGTAGACTTTTTACATTTGAAGATGTTGAAGGTAATTATCTTGTTGGTTCCATTTATCTTCACCAGGCTCTAGCAATATTCTGTGGTATCATCACCGGCTGTTATTGCTGTTGCTGTTGCTGCATGTGTTGTAACTTCTGCTGTGGTAAATGTCGGCCGCATGCCCCTGATGAGGATGGCATGTACTCAAACCTCCATGTAAGTATACAGCAGAATTTTAATATGGAAGTAAATTTCCTCTTGCTTAAAACATATTATTAAAGTTGCATTATATGCACACACCAAAATAAAAAGTCAGGAAGATATGTTATGTTGAAAGTTTGCATAGGTTCAAATTTGTACCCAGATAACACTAAAAGTAAATAGAAATGTGGTGAATTAAGAACATTGTAGGTAGGTTATGGGCAGGATTTACTCTTGTATCTATCAGACTCTTTGTATGAGCAATCTATCTAACTGTAGTTTTATTCTTCTCTAGACGTCATTAACCATACAACATAAACCTAGTAGCATATCCCCTACTTCCACTGCTTTCTTGACAAACTCAATGCCCTTTATTTTAATGGCCGCTTTTTTAGACAAATATTATGTTCTTTATCTTTCTTTTATCCAATTTCCTTCAAACAATGTTATCACTGCCAGCTTTTGTAAGCATTTATGCCTGAAAAAGTGTAAACAAAAATTCATTTGTCTCTTCCTAATTGTCCTAAGTTTTCCTTTCTTTTCTAAGGATTCAGTCAGAGAATTTGACAGTCTTGTGTATCAAGACATTAAAGGATTTTAGTCTGTTTGCAGAATGATTCAATTGTGTTCAGGTTTCACAGCTGTATAGCACAATGGGGTATTTCAAAGTGTCCTCTAAAATAGTTTATATCTCATAAATAATTTGGAGCCTTAGTGCACTTAAACCTTGATGCCGTGATGTCATTGTTGTTCACAGCACTCCTACAGTCAAGGATGTAAATATTTCATTAATTTCAGTTCTTGGCAGTTAAACCCTTTTTATCTGTAATCACCAGTTAAAGTCTTTGTGATATTAATGACCTAAAAAACTTGTAATGCAACTAACATCCCCACAGGGGCTACAGTAGAGTCAACGTTATGAACTCCCTTATTATGAATAAAAGATAACTTGAAGCAAATGCATAAGTCCCAATTTTCTGCTCTTTTTTGTAGTAATAAAGATATCTAAAATTTTATGCCCAATGGTCAGCCCATAGTAGTTTTCATTATCTGGATTACACTAAGGACTTACCTGTAATTGAAATTAACTAGACACTAGAATAATATCTCTGCTAAAGCCAACTCTTCTTTGGCATTCCTACAAATAGATATTTCTAGTTGCCTCAAAGATGTTAAGGGTTCTTGTGTCAATACTTTCAAAGTATGAATGTTCCCTCACCCCCAAACCTCCATTAGAAGAATTCAGTGCAGAGCAGCCAGATTTGTTACCAATATCTACACCTTTATTGAAGGCATTACTTAAAAGAAAGATGAACTTCTATTAACTTTACTCCTTTTGATAAGCGTAAGGCAAGAAACAAATTGAGCCATAGATGTCCCCATAGAAGATCTAGGAATATCAAAAAGTAAAACTAGTAGGAAAAACACTGTTTACTTTGTTCCTCTGTGGATAGCCACCTTCCGGTAGGATTCCCACTTCATACTACAACATTCCACAATCTGTCTTGGTCTCTGCTCTTCTGCACTATCTCATGGACTTTCAGGTCACTTGAGTTGGTGATATTGCAAGTTCATCCCCTTTTAGCCCTTTTAAAACACTCCAGGGGTCTACTGTTTTTAAATGTTGCGCCAGAATACAAGTTAATCACTGTTTATGATTTAAGATGTAGTATTGTTACTGACAGCACAAAATAGCTTTCTCTATTTGTTTGATTACTTAGTCAACCTCTTGTCTGTGCGATGATTCAGAACTTAATCTAACATCAATTATAAGATTATTATAAAATTTGTCATAACAACATATCTGCTTATAAAGCACAAGTTCTTCTTAAGGCTAAGTATCAAACAAAGGATCAATGATTATTCAAGTTTCCAGTTTATGACAGATTGAAAGGAGACGTTTTACTAGCTAAGCATTGCAAAAGACTCATACTTATTTCAATTCTCAGTTCATGTAAGGGGACATTCAACTGGCTTAGTATTACCAAAAAATATAGCAAATCTCAGAAAATAAAAGGGGACCAAGTATCAAGACAGATATCAAAGAATTAGCAAAGTTTTAGTATGAAAAAATGAAGACTTTCTAATCTCAGACTGCTGGTAAAGGTTAACTCAGGTTTGACTGTTATTCTAAGTATCGCTACCTCTAAGTGACTCACAGAAACGAAAGAGTTTCTCATCATCTGGCTCATGATTTTGTGTCCATATCAATATAATTTTATACCATTTGACCAGACATATGACCTGTCTTGTTATTGGTTATCCTAATTAGCATATCTATTGCATTTTCCTTCAAATATGCATCAGAAACCATATAAATCTGTGAGTGTGTGTTGTCATTTTTTTCTACAACAGTTTAGGGATAGAAAATTACAATTTTCTTTTACAGGTTTAGGCAACTATTTGCCTCCTTAATTCTGTCAAAATGCTTTAATAGTTGCTTTCCTTAGTTGTCTGCTCACATTATCTCTTTTCTCTAGTATTAAGTAGCTAAGAATTCAATTTTATCAAAGCAATATGCTTCAAGCTTTTTATGTTTTACCATAATACAAATTGATAGACACATATCTTTGACTTTGTGGGTATGAAGTAATTTGTTTTGTTAAAGCTGGGTTCTTGATTTTTCTATTTAAGAAAAGATTAAAAAAAAAAGTCAATTTCTTTGAATTAAATCATGATTTATTTGATTTTTATGAAGCGAAAGGAACAACAAGGAACTGAATACATCAATTTGGTATCATGGTTTATGTCACTTTTGATGTCTTAGTATGTAGATAAATATTTGATTTAGAGGAAGCTGAAATTATTGTTTTTACATGGGAAAGTAATAAAAAATCAGGGATATTTTTTTTTCAAAAAATGAGCCAAAAAAGTAGACAGGTGTAATTGTATATGGTTCTTATTGACAAACAGCTTGTGTTGTTATAATTTTAAAAACCAGATTAAAGCAAAATAATGCTCTTGTGAAAAAGGGTTCTACAGCAGTAGTATGAAAGATATATTAATCTGCCAAGTTAGATCCCTTTTAAATGTCTCTAGAGGGTCTTACAATATAGCAAAATTCAGCTTTCCTTTGTAAAACTTTTAATTGTTGCAAAATCAACATTTAGATTGTTTTGTCATATTTTTCACTTGTGACAATTTTTCTTACTTAGAAACATTATCAATATTCTTTTATTTTTTCTAATCTTACTTTTGTGTTTAGTGTTGTATTTTTTTCACAAAAAGCATTCTGACTTACTTCTAAAAAATAAATGTTGTTTCTTCCATCACCTTTCTTACTTCCTACAACCATAATGTGCCACAGACAAGCAGCTTGTGTTGTTAATTTGTGATGTATTTTGAGAGGGATTTATTTGCAGCTGTCTCTTTTCTCACAAATTTTGCAAAAATAAAGCGTTCCCGAGAAATAGACAAGGTCCGTTTTATCAAATTTAGGACCTACAAGCAAATCGTGTTCAGTGTCTAATCTTCATTGTTTCTATATAATTAATCTACATTGAGTTCATAAGTCGTCTTCCATCGTTTTTGTCAAAAATTATAATTTCAGCCTTTACTATAAAATTGTAGTAAAAAAATGTGTTTTCTATATTGAAGGTCACTAAATACTAGCACCAATTGTTATATCTTTTTATCATAAAATATAAAACTTTCAAGTTTTTCTAATTAAAATTTTGTTTCAAGGTCACAACATTTTTAAAGGTAAAATGTTTACAATCACAATCTGAAAGCCTGGAGCATAGAAAATCAATTAGAATTTTCACTGCTTTTTTAATCTATTATTTTAAAAGGCAACTTTTTTAGATATGCTACATATTTTGCGATATTGACAAATCGCCTGAAGAAAATTAGCATACTTTACAATAAACAAAAATTGTATAGCGTTTTAAAGTGATACTTATTACAGATATATTGCAAATAAGGTGTCAATTGACATGGAAAGGAATATAATAATCCATTGGAAGAAATCTGATTTAAAGGTCAACTTGTGTTTTTTTAAGACCTTTAACAGAGCTGCCAAGTTTCCCGTATTTTGCGGGACAGTCCCGCATTTGAGGGTTGTGTCCCACCGTCCCGCCCGCAAAACAACAAAACTTGTGAAAATCCCTGTAAAATCGGAAAGTACACACCAATTTGAACACATTCTTTAAAAAATCATGGGAAATATGAATTCTCGGATCATCTGAACGAACCTTGGTTGTGCCCAGAAAATTTCCCGTGTCCCCATCTGGGATTTTGGTGTACAATTTTTGGCATCAGCCCCCTAGATGAGTTGATAGCCTCTGGCATTTTCCCCCAGAGGTATTAAAAATGTCTAACATTATCATGAATTTTGGGTCAGTTTGGCCATCCTGCACGTGCCATGGAGTTATGCGGGAGTATCATAATCAGGCTATGGTGAGTGCTAATAGGATAATTTAACGACAGGTTTTCCGATATAATTGACCGTTAAACATTCGTCATGGGCTGTAACACGGCATGAAGAGAAGAATGTTGATGTTTTTTCTCTTGTCTGTTAAAGCTGAATAGAATGGATAAATTTTGAAATTCTGCATTTGTGATTTTTTAAATAAACATTTCTGTAATTGGAAGAGGCAACGATTTCTTTGTTCTCGTTTTTCACGGGTCACCCTTTTTGTTTTGATTTCAGCGCAGGCATCGACCAAATCCTGATTTTCTGTGTTTTTGTGATCTTTCTTGTGTTGTTTCCGTGATTACAACGAAAGTTATTACGATCAGTGAGTTCTTAGTTTGACTACAAGGACAACGTTTGAGGATGTGGTTCACCACATACTGTGCAGTTGTTAAATATTCGTGTTGCTAGTACTAGGTGCTAAATAAGAAATACAGCAAGTGAATTTCTTTAACTATTAACACTTTTTTCTTGTGTTCTTATTATATTTGTTGAAAATGTCTTCTCAAACAAAGTCAACACAACTTTAGCTTTCATATTGATTGTCAATTCGCGTCAATTCTAACATTCTGGATCATACTTCAACGGACATTTCGTTAAGTTTTTGTGTAAAATTTGTTAGTCATAAGTTTTCATGGTGATCATCATGTCAATGAAACGGGAGTCCCCAGCAATCTAATTTCGTGAGCTTTCATTTGAGACCAACTTTATCAAAAGTTGATATTTGACCAAGATATGGCTAATTTAGTAAAACTGTCATATCCTAGGGGTCAACAAGCAGCAGGTGCATGCCGTCTTAAATATCCCAATCAATGCCCTAATTTATTACTTAAGATAGGCACAGTCACACTCATGCCCGTCTCAAAATACAAGTCCAACGCATTTGGGTAAGTCTCTTAGTAAAATGTTGGTGCTTTTTTGCAATAATTTATCTTTTAGTACCCAAAATTATCGCATTAAATTGATAAATCTGTCAAAATTTGTTCTGTTTATGTAAAAACATGCCAGCTATTTTTTCTGTCGGTTTAAGCGCATTTCTTTGACAGATAAAGAGAGGATAAAAACGGGAGCCAGGTTTTGTTCAGTTTAAGCATAAATCTGACTTAAGCATGTGCGGTTTAAACGAGTTTGACTGTATCTAGAATTTAGTGATTGACAAATAAATTTGCATTATGAAATTCTTAGGATTTCATGATATATTGAGAAGTGTACACTTTTCTTTGTTCTATTCAGGATATGGTTGTCGATGAAGAGCGAGCACAACGAGCTTGTTGGGAGCAAAGTTCTCTAAGTTTGATTGACTTCACAACCAAAGCCTGCCCAGGATGTAAGACGAAGACAGAGAGAAGTGGTCAGTATCTTCTTCTTTCATTGACTAAAACTTGAGCATCTCATCAATTTATTATGTTTTAAGAGCCTGGTGCTCAAACAAGTTAGAAGTTGGGTAAAATCAAAGACTTTTCTGTTTTAGTATGTTTATATTTAAGATGATAAGATGGGTAAATAGTGAATGCTACATGCCTAATTTTAAAGACAATATTTGTAGACTCATAAGTGTGGATGGACAATGTTATATTGAACCGAAGGCAGTGAGTGAGATACTGCTTTGTCCATCCACAGAAATGGGACAATGAATATCAACTTTAAAATTGAAAAAGTGTTTTAATTATGCTTCAACTCAAAACGATTTCTGTTAGTTTAAGTTAAGTTTCTTCGGCTGGGAGAAGTTCAAGGAACTGCTGCCCCTACTGGACTCGAGGAGAGTCTCCCTGGAAATGAAGGGCGCTATCTACAGGACATGTGTCAGACCTGCCATGCTGCATGGAAGCGAAACCTGGCCTGTGAAGAAAGCAGAGACTGACAGACTCCACCGGGCAGAAATGACTATGGTGCGATGGATGTGTGGCTCCCGGCTGAATGCAAGGATACCATCCTCTGAACTAAGGACCACGCTCGGAGGCATCACGCCTATAACCAAAGTTGCCAGACGTGGACGCCTGAGATGGTACAGCCATGTAATGAGGAGAGATAATGACAACTGGCTGAGAAAGGCCTGTGAACTTGATGTGCCAGGCAAAGTCGGAGTGGGCCGGCCAACTCAATCATGGTCGTCAGTGATGATATCAAGACCCTGGGTGTTGACAGGAATCTCGCGCTAAATCGTGATCGTTGGAGAGCTGCCATTTCATAGTAAGTCGGACCCATGGTACATGGACTATGACTATAAATGATGATGATGATATTCCTGATTTCAAATTAGTGAAATAATTTGAGGAAAAAACAGGTAAAAAAAAAACAGATTTTGGAATCTCTAATATACATTAGCACTGTACTTTATAATGAACAGCTATTGTCATAGCTACAGGTTGGACCTTTTGATATCAAGTCTGATCAAAGCCTACTGAAACCTATCTTTAAAACTATCTTAGTTTATTCGGGTTTGGTATTAAAATCTCAATCTATTTTACAACATTGAAACCATATGACGTTTTGAAGTCCACAATTTTAAAGGAAACTATTTTTTTTCTTCTACATAGCATATAAGAAAGTCAGAAAAATTTCATACCCTGAAAAGCAGTGTAAGAGTTATATTCGTCCTTGATCTTACCTCTTTGTATATTGCATAAAGGTATATCATTGAAGCGATGTCACTATTTTGCCCATATAGTGATATTCACTGTACGTTCAGGCTATGTGCGTGTCTTCACCAATATATCAGTGTGCGGTTTAGAAATAATTTAAAAAGTGTTTAAATAAGCAGGTGTTTTCTCCCTTTGTGTTCCTTGAAATAATATACCTACCCATGCTTACAAACTAGAAACATGAAATTATTACGATCAAAGGATATGCTTTTATAAAAACAGTTGAAGATGTGTCCATATTTGTATTGATGTTATTGTTGGTTATCCTCAGATGGTGTGAACAAGATTTATGTTTACTTAGCACAAGTTTGAAAAATGAACACTTCTCAGACAAATCACAGGAGGAGAATACCAGACTGGTGTTTGAAGGATATCCACATCAAGAAAGACTGCTATGAATACTTCTTTCCAAGGTTGCTACATGTCTTTGAAGTGGGGAACTCGTTTTGGAGAATTTGGACCTTTAAACATGGATCAGACCATAACTGAAACCAGTTTGATATTAACCAGTGTAAAACACAAGGTGTATACAGTATTAAATATTAATAGTCTTAAAGCTAAATGCTTGGGTGACAAGCATGTGTTGTCTTAAGCCTAATTTGTTGAGGACCGAGCTTTTTCGAAGTTTTGAAAGTTTGAAAAAACTTCCCTCTCTTGCTTTTGTATTTGTTTGAGTATTGATGTTTATTGTATTGGCAAGTGTCAAGTACATTTTATTGTTTGAAGATAATTGTTGAATGAGTGTTGGGTTGTTTGCTTTGATAATCAGTTTTGTGTACTAGAAAACACTTGAAATCATCTAATTTCTTTCATAAATCCAGATTGCCTATAGTGATTGGTCAATTCTTTGTTTATCACTCATGTCATGATTTTCAAAAACAAAAAGCAATCCCGTGGCTAAAATGTTTAAGGCCTCTGCCCAAGGAGCTGAATGTCGGTTGGTCAAATCCCAGCTGGGCCATACTCAAGACCTTTTTTAAATTGGTAATTTTGCATTGGTTCCGCCTGGCATATGGCATTATGAGATTTGTGCCTGGTTGACTTGGTGTCAGTATAGTGATTGACTAGATGTAATAGTTTTGATACACCTTATTTCATATGGCATTATGAGATTTTTGACTGGTGTCAGTATGGACATTGGCTAGATGTAAAAGTTTTGATACACCTTATATCATATGGCATTATGAGATTTGTGACTGGTTGACTTGGTGTCAGTATGGTAATTGGCTAGATGTAAAAGTTTTGATACACCTTATATCATATGGCAATATGTAATTTGTGACTAGTTGAGTTAGTGTTAGTATGTTGTGATAGGCTAGATGTAAACGTTTTGATACACCTTATATCATATGTGTAGCAGCAGATACAAAATGTCTAAGCAATATTGTCACACTTATAACCTACCATGTGTCAATGGAAATGTTATATCATTTATAAAATATACACAACCAAGAAGATAACAGGGCTTTAAATACCTTCAATACTTTCATCTAGATGACAAGCACAGTAAACCTCTGAGATTTTATGGTTGCACTAGACACTGTGTTATCAGAACAGTTATTGTACATATTGCAACATTGGATTCAAACAAGATGAAGTCTTACATCGTTTTGACAAAAACCAACATTATTAAGTAGCAAACATGACTATGTCAGATAAGACCAATAAACAAGATAGTGATGTTTATCCTGTCTGCAATGCTACACAATCAAATTTTTCTGATCCCTTTCAGTATTGACCACTTCATGTTTAGTTTGTTTGAATGGTGTCATTTAAAAAGAGACAAGTTCATATTCACTGTGAGTAGAAACCAACAGGACAAATAACGCTGTCTAATATATAGGGGAAAGGTCAAAAGGGGGCATAACTCTGTGCAAAATAATGTTTTTAAATTGAGAGACTTATGTAAAAAAGGCCACTGGGAGAGCCCCCATCCAAAATTTCAGAGTCCTATGGCCACAACATACACAAATATATAAATTATTTTAGTATGTTATTAAGTACAACCCATAGTACTGTTGGTACCTTACTGTTTGTTTTGAGTCAAAATGTATCTGCACTCATGTGTTATGAGAAAAATGTCTATATTTATCATTATCTCAAAGATATAACAAACATTTAGAAAATTAGTACAGACCTTACCCTTTTATATAATGTTGAATTAAGCCTCTAGCTTAGTCAAAAGTTATACATTTTTTTGTTTAATTATTTGGACAATTTTTTGCAGTTTCATGGTCACTTCCCTTGAATTGAATACTAGTATTCAAGGAATATTTATTAATCAAAATAAAATCTTGAAACTCATTTTTAAGAAGGTTGCTGTTTAAGATTTTTGTCCCCTTATTTTTGAAGATTTTGTATTGATTAATAATTGGGTTATGAAATGCATAGGTTATAAGCTATAGACTAGTTGTAGTGATAACTAGAGGCTTCAGTAAAAACCAGATATTGCCTTAGATTAAGTATTCACTACTGAAATAGAATGCTGGTAACTTGAAATATTAGATTATTTGGCTCAATGTGCTGCTTTGATAGGCTACTGAACTTTGAGCAGTAGATCTTGAGTTCAAATGCCATTATGATATCATGCATAATTGAACTATTTAGCAAGCATTTCAAAGAAATGCAACAAGGGTCCCAAAAAGGATGAGGAAAAGGTCGCTACCAAGTACATCCTCGGTTATGAGCAACTCAATCCCGAGGAAGCCCAAAGAAGGAAACAAGGAAAACTAATCATTTATCTATTGTTATTCATTAACCGAATTGCCGATGGAAAAAAAGCTATTATAGAATCGGTTGGTTCTAGTACGGATA
>JAUUEB010410858.1:0-31623 GCA_032362205.1 Clione limacina
AGTGCCATTCTTAGGGGAAAAGTGTAACCCATGCTACATGGAAAATACACTATAAATGATGATGATGATGATGATGACCATTTGGGACTGAGGCAAAAACAACTTGTGTTTGTCCCAGCAACATACATATGAGCATACATTCCAAGTTGATATCAAGCATAAAAAACACTACAGACATATAAATTGTCGCAGAAAAAGCACAGGCCTTTTATTCAAGAGCGAAAGAAAATACTTTGAAGCACACTGACTGACCTAAAAATATTTGTTGTTGGAAGCTTCTTTTATGGCTATTCAAGTCAAGTTTTTTTTGAACTATGACATCATAGGTATTATGATATTTACTTCACAGGCACACCAGGAAGAGAAGAAAACTTTGAATTAAAAGCATGCAATTTCCAGCAGCACTCCAACCGACTTGCTGACACTGCTAACTCAGTTGCCACTGCTGGTGGTTGTCGTAACAAACAGACAGTGGAAGCTATCTTCAAGAACTCTAGTCAGGTTGGCATTTCAATTTTGTTTTCTAATAAATATGACCATCTTCATACAAGCATTTCTTTTAATCAAGCTACATCTGTCACTAATCTCACCATGGGATTTGTAGGGCTCAAAGTTTCCCACAAAACCTAGAATTTCTGAGATTAAAATTACCTATAGATTACAGCATTATTTAGTATAGCCTTATTCTATTTCACATTGTGATATATCAAATAGTGGTACCTAATACACAGGAGAGGAGATGGGTCTGTAATTTTCTGGCATTCCAGGTCAAAGCAAACATGTGGGACATGGAAATGCACCTTATGTCTGTACGTATTCAATTTGTATATCTAAGATATGAATATACATGTCTTGTCCACAGATCAATGACTTGACCCCTCAAGTGATCAATGCAGCCCGTGTACTGTTCTCCAACCCCAACAACCAGGCAGCAGTAGAACACTTTGACCTTCTCAAGAAGCAGTGGTCAGACAACATGGACAGATTGAGATCTCTGGTTGATGAAGCAGTTGACTCATCTGCACTTATTGCAGCAGAAGGTTTGTCAAATTTAGGAGTCTGATTCAGTGTATGATGCTAAGGGGCTGTTCAATACTTTCAAGAGAGCAGAAAACATATCATGGAGGGGTACTAGATAGTAAACAGTTTTAAAAAGAACCAAAAATGTTGTATGATATTCTATATATAAGTATCAATATTTTTATGTACTCTTTATTTATCATGAAAAGTAATGAAATACGTATCAAGAAATGTATAACAAAATATTGGAAAAAGTGCTTAGAGTATGCTCCATTAGTTGGCAACATGCTTTAAACATTAAAATTCATTTTTCCTGATGGAAAACTTTTACAATTAAGAAATTTGTATATTTTGTTATTCTTTTTTTCTCTATCATTTTGTTAAATGTTTTTGAAATTTTTATCAGAGGAGGGTATCCTTCGAGATACTGACAGAATTCAGGACGCAATCAGAGGACGAAATGCACAGCAGATTGCAGGAGGGGCATCCAACATTGCTAGACGAGCTGACAGAGTGCTACAGGTGGCAGAGAATGAGGCTCAGAACAGTGAGGACCCTCACTTTGTCGACAGAGTCAATCAGGCATCTGAGATTCTTTCTGGAAGTAAGAATGCACTAAAAATCAGAATACATTTTTTGGATTATTTTGACCAGATGTGCTTAATTAACACATTTCTAACTTTTAAATTGTTTTGTTTACAACGGTTTCGACAATTATGCAGCAGACATATCTTGTTTTTTTCTTAGTAATAATGAACAAGCTAGAGGTTGGTTAAAAAATAAGTTTTCTTTTGAGCTTAGGACTTTTTAATTTAATTTCCACACACCTATTATAGAATCTAAAAGGTTTCCTTTTGTCATTCTCAAACTACTGAAACAAATTCTTAGCCTAGTATAATTTTAAAATTTAGAGAATCAGTCATAGTCCATCAATTATACATCATTCAAACATTAAAAGGTTAATGTTAAGCTCAAATTGCTTTGATTTTGAGATACGCCTGACCTACTTCCTACATGATTTATATTAAAATAACTCAACCTAAATATTTAGACTGGCACCTGCTGATAGTAGTTTTGTTTATAAAGATATCTTAAAAATCTATTTGTTTGTGATTTGTCCTTTGACAGGAATTGCTCCTGAAGTCCAGTCTGCTAAGAATTTAGCGTTGAACCCAGCAGATTCTAATGCTGCAACACAATGGAGCAGAAACAATCAAGCTGTGAGTATTGTGGGTTTTAGTTCTTTGTGTGGGAAGAGTAAGCAGATGCGAGCTGATTAAATTTGTTTACATTGTCTTAATTGTACTCTCATTTTTTGAACCCTTTAAAAAGTATCTTTGCATGAACATTTTCTTTTATGTTATTAAAACTGTTATGTCTTCTTAAAATAAAGTTAATTCATTGTACATAATCTATTATGAAACATGTCTCATAATTCCTCCATTTTGTTTTGTCCAGCTCATTGATGCTGTAGGTGGCGTGAGAAGGGCTGTTACAGTTCCCAAGGGTGGCATCTATCAAGAACGCTTCCCACCACCTCCCGATATGTCTCAACTACAGATATCAGGTACAAATCAGGTTTTTTCAAATTTTTAGTTTCAATGATTAAGATGTTCATCTCACAACATGATTGCATCTAATCAAGTATTATTTGTTTTTCAGGGGTTAAACCAGTTCAGGTTTACCTGATTTCCATTTTTTTTTTATATATATTAGATTTTTTTTATTAGATAGAAGTTATAACTTTCATGATATTCAAGTTTTTTTAAGCGATTCAGGTTTTTTAAATCTTTTTGGTTGCAGCCCTAGTTTTTTCCTGTACCACTTTCATAAGAGCCGTTTCTTTACCCAGTTTTGTCTATAAAGGATGATATTTCACAACCATTACTGGAATTTTAGTTTAGATTTCAATATCCTTGACATTGTCTCATACATCTCACATTCCATGGAACATGCTCGTACCTACTAGTAGTTATTTATTAAGTGTCACCTTAGTCCGAACACCAACCATTTGCTTGAGGGTTTGAATATGCCTAAAAGATTATCATAGATATTGGCATGAAATTATACTTAAATGATATCAGTGATTAGCATTGTAATTAATAATTGTTTTGTCATGAGATGCTTTGAAACTGTAGTCTTGTCATCATAGACATAACATCTTGTTATATCCACTTGATTTGTTATTTTAGCCAGTTAGACATATTGTTGTATTTGATCCAGAAGTGTGAATACCTCTAACTTATAACCATGATGTGTTGAGAGCGAATTTCTTTAAGCTGCAGTTCACTAAAGCTAAAAACTCCAAGTATGTTTGAATATTCGTGTGAAATTAAGAAAATTAGGCAAAGTTAAAGTGAGCCTTTACAATTTTGACTTTATCAGAGTAAGTTTTATGCAAATGATGCAAATTTCAGAATCGGGAATGACAGAAAGTAGAGCACCAACCAACAATGAAAAGCCATTAATGCCTTCAGGTACGAGGAAAATATAATCTTAACAGGCACCACTTAACACAACCGCAGTATATTTGGCACCTTTTTTCTCTGTACCAACATTGTGAACATCTTTGAAATGCTAATTGTTATAACTACATTTATCACAAAATTGTCATCTAGCAAATACACTGATGACATCATCATATCAATTAAAGACATCATTTTAATTTTCAAGTATTGATGATAACTTACTCTCATGTTATAGCGCTAACCATATATAACATTTTGGGGTCCAGATTCTTTGGTAGTTAATCTTAATGATGCTTTACAATGAGAGAAAAGTACAAGAATCTACAGTCATGTGACTATTTTGACGCAGGTTGCACTTTTGTAAAACTATTTTTTTTTTATTATAAAACAAGTTTGTTTGGATGTTTTGGTTAATGCTACAATTAACTCTTGTCTGTGAGTTTATGATTTATTTTGTTTGGCAACCTTATCTGTATGCTTATATTAAGTACTTGCATAAAAAGTGCAACCTGAGCTAAAATTGAAAATAACATATGTCAAATATGTGTCAAGAAACTGTATTTTGAACTAATAGTGCCATGTGAATACTACATCATATGTTGTAAGTGTTGCAGAAGATCATATGTTATGTTTAAATTTTACAAATAGAACTTTCATGATTTTTTGCAACACTGATAATAATTGATTGATTTAGATGTTTATAGCTATTAGCCCCATTTGCAAGCAGCTTTGTAACAACTTCTATGAAATAACAAAGTAGGAGAAATGAAAAAAATATAACTCCTTGTTTCTTTTCGTTAAAGTATAGAAAGCCTGGAGCCCATTGTCATTATACTTATCTAATTGAGTGTTGTTTGTTTATAATGCCAATACTGACAGTCTTGTATCTATGTTGTCTCTGTAGCGCCACCTGCCTTTGCAGATGGCATCATCATGCCCTCCAAGGCATCCCTAGAGAGGGCCACACCCACACCCCCACGGCCTGCCCCTCCAGCTAATTACTCTCCCCAGCCTACTCCACCCCAAAGACCTGTATATCCTGCCCAGGAGGCCATCACAATATACCCAGTCCATTCACCACATTCATCAATGATGTCTCCACACTCGCCACATTCATCAATGATGTCCCCACACTCCCCACATTCATCAATGATGTCTCCCCATTCCCCCTACAACGAAATGGATGGAGGTCGGTCCGTCATAGCTAGAGGTAGTGGCATGTTAGAGAATGATGTTTGACCTTGAGATTTACAACCCCCTACCCAAGTCCTGCCTTATTTTTATAATTTTCAGCATTTTGTGAAGCATGTACAGTTTGAAGATTTAAAGTTTGGTTTTTAGGCATTGTGTTAAAGTTTTTCTCTGCTGCAGTGATGCATTAGTTTTGACAAAATCTGATAAGGTACCTAGATGTTTTGAAATGCCTTGTTTTGTCAACAGTTTTCTTAACTCAACAACACTCTCAGTTATGATTTGGATGTGTGGTGGCTTCAAAGCAATGTTTTTGCATCGCATGCAAGATGTCCAAAGTTTAAACTGGCCAGTGAAGTTAGTATTCAGCCACTCTGATCAGATCTGGCTTGGTCCTTGATTAGGATATGTACCTGCCTGTCATATATTTTCTTTGGCATGAAACTTTGGTTGCAGAAACAAGTTTCCAAGTCTTTGGCCTGTTGATATGAAAAGTGGTCAGAGCTTGGCAAGCCAATTGCAATCAAGTATTGCATCTCAAAAGAGAAACTTTGTACTGCAAACATGTCATTCACATTCTCACTTAAAGCCGTTGAAAAAACAGAATATGCTGTGTAAAACAAAACAAATAGCTACTGAAATCAGGGTTGCCACATTCTACAGCCCTCTTGAGAAGGGCCTTCTCAAAACACCAAAACAGCCCTCAGTAAGACCAAAACAGCCATCTTGAGAAGGGTTATTCTGAGAAGGGTCTTAGCCCTCAGCAAGGGGTCTTCTAAAACCAGCCCTCAGTGAAGGCTCTCAGATTTCTGTGGCAACCATGTTAACCTCCTTGTGTTTTTCAGATTTATAATATGGCCCGACTCCCAGGGTAGGCACCTGGGCGAGCCCGAACCCATGGGTCCCGTGGCGGTGGTGGCTGCTTGTGTGCATTGTGCAGGCATGTGTTTAGAACACATATTCTTACACCATGACAGGGTTGCCACATTCTACAGCCCTCTTGAGAAGGGTCTTCTCAAAACACCAAAACAGCCCTCTTGAGAAGGGTTATTCTTAGCCCTCAGCAAGGGGTCTTCTAAAACCAGACCTCAGTAAAGACTCTCAGATTCCTGTGGCAACCATGTGAAATACATACTGAATGTTAAAATTGTTATAAGCTGCAAAGGCCACATTACAAAACCATATGTGTAATGGCATTGAGACAAGGTTTCTACCTTGCATTCAAGAGGTGCTAGGTTCAAACATGGCCAGTGACAAAAGTTTGCTGCCTATCTCCACTGGCTTGTCTGAGAAAGGACATTTCTTTGGGACCTGTTTTTCATATGTTTGTGTTGCAAGGGATGTGAGTTACTTACAACCAACTAACATTCTAAAACATGCTGTGCTTTTTTTTATAACAGTGAATAATGACAACATTCCAAAACTTACCTCTTTTCTGTAAATATTGTCTTCATGTAAATACAATCTACAGTCACATCAAAAAGAAGGTACACCAAGTCCTTGATTTCCACAAAACTTTTGCATAGTTTTAAATTTCACGAATAGAAAGTAGCTTTTTTATATGCTTAGGAAATAAAAGCGGATGTGTTCTTAGCGCTTTTGAATTATAAATGTGATGAAATTTTTTCTTATAATCACAAAAGGACAATCAAAAGCTCAGTGAACAATTTGAATGCTTCTTTTAATCTTAATTTTTTTTATTAAATCTAAATACCAAGATAGAATGAACTGTTTGAAGCTTATCAACTGCTAGTGTTAGATATTATTTGATATAAGAAAGTAAGGTAGACATTTGTCAGCATAATTCTTTTTCACAAATATGCCAAACACACAAAATTTAAGGTATTTTTTAAGATAGTCATAAAACCAATGTGGCTAGATTTAGTCTCATCTCTGTTGAAAAGGAATCAAACTCTCAAATCGTTCCTTAAAAGTTTGATGATGTTGTCCAGGATTTTATATATTGCATGTATTTTAAATTGTTAAGGCATTGATTTTTTCCAATTAACACAATGATTTCAACCTGCTGTTTGCTGGACTGTTAGCTTTTATTTGCTCTCCATTTCTCAAATCTTAATTAATGTAACTAATTGTAAACAAAATGTTTCTGATCTAATGGTTAAACCACCAGTTGTTACAACTAATTCATTTTTTCTATTTTTTGGGCAAATGTAATGATAGATTAATCAAATTTAATTTAGTATGCTCAGATTGTATAAAGGTCAAACATTTGAACCGAATGCCAATAAATGTCATACTAGGTCATTGAGATGGAATGTTTTGCAACCAAATGGATAATTAACCCAATCCTGCCTAGCACCCCGCCAAACGCCTTGCTATTTTCTACCCTGACCTGCTTATTGCTCTGCAAAACGTCCTGAGCTGCCATGTTGTTTCCATAGAATCATAGCAACCAAGTCACAGGGACAGCATCATAATAAAGACAAAATTATTTTTTAGCAAAATTCGGATTAATTTATCTTGAAAACTATGAAAGTTATCAATCTTAGTTAACAACAAAAGATTTCTTTCATTTTGGAGCCCAGTAGGCAGGTGAGGTTTAGATAATATCATGATTTTGAGATAGAAACTCAACACAGAAATTCAAACTAGAAATACTTTATTTGAATATTTAAAAAGTTAAGTATCGAATTAATGGGAATGATCTTCCCTTAGCAAAATAGTTTAGGCAGGAAAGGGTTAAAGCACTAACTTTGTTTGAGACTAGAGCACATAATTGCAAAACATGACATATAACTGCATGAATGACAACATTTTTAATTTGTAAAAAAAAAATCAATCAACTGGAGTTAAAGGTCATTTTTTTGTCTTGATTCCACTGCTGTCTACCTTGATCATTTCCTTGTTTGTTGGAGATTTTTTTGTACTGTTTTATTGATGAAAACACTCAATTACCCAGTTTTATGGTTAGGGTTATTCTTATCTTATTTACAAAGAGTTAAAATAGAAAATCAATGCAAAGTCATTAACCACATGGGCTTGCTTTTCTGTTATATTTGTTTCTTTATAAAACATCTGATTAACATTGCTAATTGCATAGAAAGATTTCATTCAATTTGTGATATAATATTTATTTTATTTAAAAACATTTTTTGTATATTAACCTGGAGAATAAATGCTGAAGTCTTAATCACAGAATGTTCTGCATGTTGCTAACAACACTTTTTCTAGAATCTAGAATCACATTTACAGTTTTAATGCTTTAAGTTAAGTTGTAACTCTGTGTTTTGAATGTTAAGACAAAAATTAGTATTTATACAAAAGGTTTATTTTTCACTTGTGTTAAAAAAGAAATAGTAACCTTCTTAATTACTGTCATCATATTTCAACGTTCACCATCATGTTGTTTTAAAAATAACTTTCTCTGTTGCAAATTGATTTCTTGATGCATTTGATCACATCTCATCATGGCAGTCATGTCTACAAAATAGGTTTTATATCCTATGTTGTGCTATTTTGTCTTAAGACAAAAGGCAAACCTTCTTTAACTGCGAAGGTGATGATGAATATCCTCCCCTGGAAATTAGTAACATGATGCATCTGATACTTTCATCAATGCTCCAATAACAATCAAAAGATAATGTGCTTTTGCTATAGAATATGTGTACACCCTTGGAAATAAAAGTTATGCTCCTAAAAAGTTGTCCAAAGTGCACTCCCCCAACCCCTTTGAACAAATTTCCGTTTTAATTGACCTACGATACACAACTATATATTTGCTTTTATGCCAAATGTAATGTTGTGTAGTTTTCAAGTGTTTAAACTTAACAAGCTAGCACGATAGGGAGTCCTTTGAAGAATAGGAGGTGTGATGGGCTCAGGCATCAAACATTCATAATTACCAACTTGAAGTACAAAGAGGGAACAAATTAGGACTTTTGGATTTGCTTCAAATAATCGATTATTCTGAGTTTGTATTGTCCAGATTTTTCTCTATTATCAATAATTCCGCTCATATAAGTTCTCATGTTCTCTTTGATTGTCAACGTTGAGTAAATTATTTATTTTACATAATAATCATTATATTATGAACATTACCTGTACAGTAATAAAATGAAGTCTATAGTCTTTTGAAAAACCGTGACAGCAATGGAAGTAAGAAGTTGAAGTAGGTCAGGCAAGCATGTGTTAACACCTATCATCTTTGGCCTTGACCTTCACTATATCTGGCTTATGGGTTTATGTCAGCACCTCTTTGACATGCTGATGACGTTCATATTTATATTTGTGACAATTAAGTCAGAGAGTAGCTTTTTTATGTTTCTAGCTTTTTAATAGATAAATTGCAGGTTAGAAAAATGAAGTGCAGAATTAAGTGAAGTGCAGAATTAAGTATGAAGTTTTTTCAGATTAATTTAATCATGTTATTTATATAGTCTACTGTTTTTGTATATGTTGTGAAATTCACAGAGTATTTACAGTCTTTAACTGGTTGTAAATTACTATAGCCTTTTTTTGGAGATAAGATTGTTATGTAGATAGAGTGCCTGGAAAAATGTATGCTGTTTAGAAACATCAATATATTTATTTCAAAGAAGAAATATTTTGGAGTTTACTACTTTTAAACAATAACCACAAGGTTTTTAGTGACAAACACTATTTTGGACTTTTTATTTCCATGCCTTGATAAAAGAGGGAATTTTTAACACTTAGAACTCTTTGATAATAAATAAAGAAATAACAGCCTCTTTGAATCACTTCTCAGTGATAGTCACTAGTTTTTTTCCTAGCATCTTATTGTTTGGTTTATAGTTGAATTACTCTAATTCATATTTTGTTTTTCTCAACATGTTTTCATAACTGTTTAACTTATTACTGTTAAAAAAACTTATAACTGCTTGGTCTTATATTAAAAGAAAGGGTGCTGTGGTGAGGCTTAAGTTTAGATGAGGGCTATTTTGGACTGTTTGCTGCCACTCCCCTGATTGAGTCCTTGGTTGGGATTTTAATGTGGGAACCATCTCTCATATAACTGTCTTGTTAAAACACACACAACCATACAAAATAAACTTTTGAAGTTTCATTTTTACAATTCAACTTGTAAGAAAATTTCCTTTTTTCCTTCTTTAACCATACACTTTGTATCTTTGTTCCTCTCTTTTCTATTTCTATGATGATTATGACAATATTTTGAGTGCTGTGGTGTTTTTGCCCCATCCCCCACCCCTGAAATGCTGCCTGAATAACATTTGAATTGTGTTCCTTCACTTTACCAGTCCCAGATGCCTATGGATCAGGGGGTCACACAGTTCCTGTCAATGAAGGTATACAGTGGCCTGAGCACAAACTATGGTGTTTACTAACAAATGTTGCGTTTTACTTTTTTACTAAACTTTAATTTATTTTAATGTGGTCATCTTTAATACTGTTGATCTATAAGATTAAGTTGAGCTTGATCTTAACAAGGTTCGATACTGTTTGAACACTTTTAGTCTGCCTTAACCTGCATGTTCTTGTGTTTGTGTTTGCTTAACTTCTATCTATTTATATATAGAGAGAGATTGTTATTATTTTTTTTTTTTCTGGCTTGGTGATATTACAGATACAGTAAAATCTCTCAATTAATAAGGAATTTGAAAGAGTTCTATTTTGGTTTTAATAAGCATAAACTTTTGTAAATTGACGTTGCTGTTGAAAGATCTGAAGTCGAGAATGGGAACATATTCACACTATTTTCTAATAAAGAGCAATAACTCTTAGTTTATAATTGAATTGACGTAAAGTTTAAGCACAAGGTTCCCTACCAGGTCAAGTTATTCATTTTTCTATAAGCGAGGCTGATTTAAATTGAAAATACAGTAATTTTTTTTGTTGGCTTGTCATAATCAAGTAGGTAGCTGAAGTGAACTGAAAATACAACAATTGTCAATACCACTTGCCATAATTGCTGTATAGAGATGCATAATGAATTGATTCTTCTACTACGATTAAGTGGTTTTACTGTATTACTTATGTGCATGTTTTATGTCTTTTTGTTTATAGATATTATCATTCTGGTAGTGTCACTTAGAGGAAATGTCATTTACTAGTAATAATATCCCCTAAGTAGAAGTAATTTGATGGTGCTTTTGACATTTTGTCCAAATTTAAGATATTGAAAGAGCCAAGATTTCTGTCTTGTTGATGGCAAGCCCAGTTTAACGCGACATGGTTGGCAAAGAATCCCAGATTTAAATTTTTATTGAAGGTGAATGAGCCCAGGTTTTGGAAATGTTGAATGTGACCAAATTTGTCCTCCCCCAAATCTCAGAAGAACTGATCACATTTACCTTCTGTCATTGTTTTTGTTAGAAAACTGATTGTTTATTTCTCTTATTTAATTGCTTTATCACTAACAAGTTATGATATAGTTTATGTGCTTTTAGCAGAAAAATTGTGTTGTCTGCAGGGATATTGTCATGTTTGTAATTCTTAACCTACCCTGACTAAGCTCAAGTTATTTATAACAACTAGATGTTATATATGCATGCTGCAATCTTAATTATCGATGATTGTGATTATGCTGATGTAATGGACGCTTGAAATGTTGATACTTTTGTATTTGGTAAAATGTGCCTCTAGTTCTTGTGATATGCCTAATTAACAATGCACTATTATATTATAATATCTTTAATTTCAATAAAAGTCCTTTATGTTCATAGTTTACAAGATTTGTGTTATCACCACAGTCTCTGTTTGTTTTCCTATACTAATGTTGCTTTTGAAGATCCTATGATCACTATGGATTCCAAAATATTGGACACCATTTGCTCTGTAGATTTTTCTAGAAGTTTTACCATTTCTTTTCTTTTGCCACAAAAAAGAGCAAAAACAAATGTTAAATAACTCAGAAAATTTAATTCTGAACAAACAAAGTAAACAACATAGATTAAGTGTTTGCTCAGAGAACTTAAGGTAGAATGTCTAAGATATAGGACTCTATGCAGCTTTGACCTTGAGGTGCTACTTGACCTTTAGAACTATGACCTTGGGTAATCTATACTCTTGAGGATGCATGACTAGGGGAGCTATAACCTTGTGGACTTAACACATAGCAGTGTTTCAATACTTGATCATATTTGTCTTGAATGTGACTGTAGTTATGATATCGAATTTGACCATATTTTTTTGGTTTGAATCGTTTATTTAAAAATGTGAATCTTGATGTATCGCAATAACATTCATTATATTTTATTTATGGAAATTCATATGGGTTTATCTAGAATAGCTTATATTTTTTATACATAAGAAAATGTCTTTTTAATATCACCACTTTTAATATTGATCCTATTTTCATCAGCAACATTGCGTCAAGAAGAAATGTTCAACCAGCAACGGGCAGCAGCTCCTTCAGCTAATGCTGCCCCACCAATGCCACCACCATCTATACCCCCTCCCCCCTCAGACCCCTACGGATACTATGGTGGATATGGATACGGTTAGCAGCAATTTTTGAGAAAAAGTTTTGATCTCTTTCCTGAAATGATGCCTGCCACTCCCTTTTTCCAAATGACCTCTTAACCTATGTTGCACTTTAGATTCTTCCCAACCTTTTTCTTTTGCTGATGACAAATGATGTTTCTAACTCATGATCTTCAAACATTTCTTTAGAAGTATCTTCAAAGTTGTTGTAACTAATAAGATTTACAGCTTGCTTGCCTTAACAACCTGGAACTTTCATGTTGAAATTGAGACAAGATGCAACACTGCTCCTTTCTAGAAAAGACACTTTTACTACATGTCTTGCAGAAAAAACGTCCTCTCTATTATTTCATCCAATTGATTGATTAAGTTTGTAATTCTAACCCAAGACCATGCTTGTCTTATGACTGTTAATGGATAGATGCATGTAAATCGAGAGCCAAAGTAAAGCCAGTCAAGATCAGTGAATAATTTAAAAATCCCTTTTCTTTGTTTGCTTCAGTCCCATGTCACACAAAACAATGACTTCATCGGCCCTCATGCCTTTGGTGATCTGCCTCTTTTTTATTTTGCTTTTGGCTAACCCTGGACCCTGGACAAATGAAAAACCTGACAAATAAGTAAATAACTATGCATGGTTCTGTTGCTTGGAGGTAGTGTTTGAAGTTAACATGCTTTTGATTGTACATATGATTAATTTGAGCTGGGTTGTGTATTGTAAATCTGACACTGATGGGATTCGAATCAGGGCCTGTCTATCAGGAGTCTGGAAGACTACCACTAGACCATGTTGCTATGATCCCTGTTGAAAGTTCTGTTGAAAGTTGAAGGTTCTGCAGCGTGTGATTAAAACACTTGAACACAAATTTTTTTACTTGAATAATTAAAGATGGAAAAAGATCACACTAGAAAAGTGAGCAAAAATAATGTATTTTTTTCTATTGGTCACTTTCCTTTTTGAGGACATTTGAGGATATTTTTAGTTGTAGGAGTGCATCAAGGAAAATAATACCCAAATCCAAACTTACATGATCTGCTTGCAACACAAACGTAAATGTATAGACAGTGTTCAGCTGTTTGACTTTCATCTGGATCTCTCGCCTATTTTCAACAATTATTTCCCTACTATTTTTTATTTATAAACAGTCAGTAACACTGTTACTCAGAATGCTTGAATCCTGTAAGATTATACAAAATGTCAATGTTGTGTCAAGCTAAAGTTTCCTACTCACACCAACTCTGTCAAAGCATGATGAACCTGACCTTTGCTTAAATCAATCATAACCAGTCTCCGCTTATTCAGAAAAAAGACATTGAATAAAATATTGGTTTATAATATATATTATATATATTATTTATAAGTGTTTCTGATTTTAAGTCGTTATATCTAGCTATCTGTTTTTAAGTCGATATCAAGTGCATTTACATTGATATTTCAATGTCATCATGTGTAACAATTCTGAAATATCAGTCATAGTCAACATTTATGAATGTTATAACTGTAATGTTTTATTCCTTTATTTTACAGTCTTTTAATAGCATTTGTTTTGTGTTGTTGACCATAGATCTTTTAAATGTGTTCACATTTATTGATGCAACAATTCTATTGATCATTAGCACTCTTATAGATATGTTTAAGAACATTTATATATCAATATTTCAGGAATCTTAACACTATACAGTCACAGGGATTAGAAACAAAATTATCTTTGCAGTTTTAGACCAGTCCCTTTTCTCATAGTGATGAATGTCTTTTCCATAAAATTAAATTGGTTCCGATTAAATTTTCTATCATATAAATATCGCCATGATAAATGAAACAGTACCAATAGATTGAATTATTTACAGATTTTTTGATAAAAATAGAATATCAACTGTTTTCTAGTACACTATTATAATTATTATATAACACTGATGACAAAACCACTTATCACTGCATTTTTACAATGGTAAGGGGCGATGTCTGGACACCTCTATGTAATTATTAAAACTGTACCACTGGGGGATTAAAGGTAACATATTCTGTCTTAAATTTCACAAGAATATCTGCCGATTATTCTGACATATGTCTGTAAAGTGTTAAACCCGTTGATAAGAATTAAAATGTTATATATATATGTATGTATCTTTCTCCTCAGTAACCAAACATTGTTCATTCATTATGATAACTCATAAGAAATTAATGCTGTATTGTGATTTTGAGGGCAACATGGGTATATGTATCCCTGCATGAAAAATTGTTTTTAACAGGTTATCACCCAAATTTTGTTTTTTGTTAATTTAGTTTCACATTATAAAGCCCCCCCCCTTTTTTTTTAGATTTTTGCTTTTCATTTCATCAAATTATCTTTATAAAAACTTTAGATATTGAATTTTAAGAAAATGAAGCTAACAAAATTAAAAGAAACTTGCTATTTGGACTGTGCCAGATTTCAGAGAAATAAAAAAAGATCATTGTCAGTCATTAATAACACTAGTGATATCTGTTAAAAGTTGTGACAAAAACTTAACATCAATATGATAACTCAAATTTGACTTCAGAATCATTGCTCCCACTTTATTTCAATGAACTACTACAAATGGAATAAGGAGAAGAAAAAGTGTTCATATCTCTTAAAACTGTTTTCTTGTGCAAACACACATATAATCAAAATTAGAATTGTCTTACTTTTTTGACAATATGACTAATGCTTATTGGGGATTAATCAGGTTGAGGTGTAATCAAGGTGTTGATTTGTTTTTGTCTTTGCCTTTCTAAAGGTGATGGAGCACCTCCTCGCCCACCTCTGCCCCATGAACAAGCTCCACCACGACCCCCACCCCCTGAGACAGATGATGAGGAAGACTTCCCCATACCACAAGCCAACCAGCCAATTATGGCAAGTCTGACTTTGTGTTAACAACCATTACATGTTTTTTCTAATAAGATAACAACAAGATGCTCCAATCATCTCTGCTACATTTTTAGCAGCCAGCAAGAAAGAAGCTAGGTCTTGTGACCCCATCTTGTTTTTTTCCCAAAATTTCAATATTACGCTTGGGACAGTTTTTTAAGCTGTGAATTCGCTCTTAGTATAGGATTTATTAATTTAATTTTTTATTAGAAAGCACACTGTTTAATGCACTTATTGGGATTAACGTACAATCAACTCTTTATTAAACTGTAGATATGCACAACCTTCTTTTTAAGCTCTCTTTTATTAATATTTGAAGCACTACTGTAAACATAGTGCTTTTAAAATAATGAAGTGAGTGAGTTACCAGCCCCAGAGAATGATAATTATTTCTTTTGGTGTTGTGGTGCGCAATGGTGAGATGTGGTCAGAAAGGGATTGATTATGTGGTAAGAGTTAAGAGAACAGTTTGATATGTTTGTTATGTTGTCTTTCCAGATGGCTGCTCATGCTCTGCACATGGAGGCCAAACAATGGTCCAGCAAAGACAATGAAATTATCGGTGCTGCTAAGAGGATGGCTTTACTCATGGCAAAACTCAGTCAGCTAGTTAGGTTTGTATTTAGATTTGATGTTGGTAACAATGTTTTAATATATTTAAATTGAATTTTATGCCAAATAATGTGAATGAGAAATTAAAACTCGCCAATTTTGGCACCAAAAAAATTGATTCATTTGATGGAAGTCAATTATTGTTTGCTCCTGAATGTCTTTTAGAATTATTTCTTGAATACATTTATCAGTTAATCACTTCAATATTTGTAATTGGATTTTCTAAGGAGTTACATTTTTGAATCATCTTTACTTGATAATATATTTCAATGGTCATGTATGTTTTTAATACTAATTAAAGCTTTCTTTGAAAGAAGCAAGCCTGTTTTTGGAAATGTTTACATTTTTGATGTTTTCAACACATTTTTGTTGATTCTTTATTACATGAATTTAGAGATTATATGTTATATCATTATCATTGTGTAATATTCTCAGAGGTGAAGGTGGTACTAAAAAGGATCTTATTGCCACTGCCAAGGGCATTGCAGAGGCGTCTGAAGAAGTGACAAAACTGGCCAAGAAACTGGCTGCTGAATGCACAGACAAGAAGATGAGAATGGTGAGGACTTTTGCTTTGGTATTGCATGTGTATGATAGACAAAAAGTTGCACATACATTTTAACTAGTACTTGACACCAAGTCGCTATGATTTGGATTTGTTTGTTAATTTTAAAGAGTAGAATTCTATGAGTTATGGGCCTTGAAATGTCATCAAGATATTTTTCTGAATTTTTGTTTTCTTAAAAATGATAATTAAATAATATGTTGATTACTCTTTGCACATTAGTTCTTGTACTATTGTTGAATTATGAAAATGTTTCTTTTTAGGTATATTAGAGAATATAATCTTCTAACACATTTTTCAGAGAAAATAGCAACAATCTTATTTTAGAGAAAAAGACTCGCTATAGCCAAGGTCTTCCATCAGGATAAGATATAACCTAATGTGCCAGGTTGCTGTAATCTGAGTATATGAGGATTTGTATGTGATGATTTTATTGCATAATGGGCCCTTAAAGATTGGTCAATTACAGTAGATTTGAATTTGAAGCTGTTGGGTCCATCTCTTTTGTTTGTTGAAGACAGAATTTTGTTGAAGTTATTTAGCAGGAAAAAATCAGGTTTTGGCAAAAGGAATAAACCCATCTTACATCAGCATGAATGAATATATACTTCATGGTCATTTATGACTTAGATATAAGTTTAAAATTCAAAATCCAAGTCCTCTTGTCTCATTTTCTAAACAATTTTGCTATTTCCTCTTACTTTTTGTATTCTTTCTGCTTTTTAGAAGTCATTTTGGCAATATTTTGGGGTTCACTTTTTCGTTGAACTAAACCTTGCAAGATTATTGTTTGTTTAACTGAAACTTTTTACTATGGTTTATGAAGTAAAAAATCAGGATTGACAGTTTGTTGAAAGGAAATTTTGTTGAACACTGTATTTACTATACATATTCAACAATTTCGTTTTCGTAAAAGTTATCTAAATTGAGCAAAGATGAATATAATAGTTTAGTATTTTGGTTTACACATTAGTTCCTGAGCCTAGGAGGATATATTGTACAACAGTCTTATTTCAGTCCTTGTTAATAAAACCAACCTCTTAAGCCCCCTTCTATTCTAGAGGGGGATATAACTTTGTAATTCAAATAAGCTGTGATCTGGTTATATTTCCTCATTCTAGAATATTAAATTTCATTAGCTATGGCCCCCGGACACTTCTCCAGCAGGAGCTTTTTTCTACAGTATACATTCTAATTCATTTATAAGCAACAGGATGGTATACAGTATAATATGACATGCTCAAGGCAAACCAAGGGACATTGAATTATTATACTTTGTAGTTTGTATTCTATTAAAGGGGAAAAAATTTGAGAATTTTACATTGTTGCTTCAAATTATCGTTTATTCATAATATTTGAATTTGAATTATGTGAACGCTCCGTATATAGTACACATCTTGATCATGATTTCAATTAGATACAAACATTTTGTTACAGTTTGACTTTAGAAAGGTAATAATGGATGTGGAGAGTTTATTATTTGTAAACATGTTGTAATGATGTCTTCATCTTGCTTAAGAACACTTAATTTTTTTGGTTTTGCTCTTTACTGAGGAAAGGTATTTTCGCTGGAATGATAAAAAACAGTACTTAAATTGTATCTTTTTGAAGTTTTTAAAAAAAAATATAAACATCAACAGTCTTTAACCTTATGAGCAGGCCAACCAAGTGTTAAGCAATTATTCCTCATACACAAGGTTCGAAAACATCATGCAGGTCGATGCTTTAAGTTGATCATGAGGTAAAATATTGAAACATATTTTCATGCTTCATCATGCATGTTGTCCATTTGTTCAGTGTTCTCTATACAACACAAACAAACAGTGTACATATTACAATTGAGGACTAAATGGATAGTTTATGATCATGATACAGATCAAAAGGGAACTAACATGGCCTAGATGGCAATTTACAGTTTGGGCCTAGACATAACTTAGATGGCCTAGATGGCAATGTTACAGACCAATAAGGGTCCAGATTTACCCCAGAATGTTTTGTCACTGCCCTATATTGACCTTCTTGATTTGGCTAAGATGGTCATTTCACAACTTGGTTAGGAACTACGCTTTGCCTTTTAGGTTGTATCACAGCTAGGCTAGATAGTAAGGCCATGGCCAGGTTAGGACTTGTCACAGCCCATTGAGTCCTAGACAGCCTAGATGGTCACGACACTGTCCAGTTGTGGCATAGATTTTGACTTTGTGGTTTTCTCAAGCCCAAATGTGTTACCAGGTCTAGTATAGATGGTCATCCACAGCCAAGTGGACGTCATGACTTCTCTCGGGGGACATAAAGTATTGACTTGAAGTATAGATTTACGCAGGAAGTCTAGAAACAATAAGCAAGGCCCATTTGTATAGTATCTTCTTTGTAAAAAAAATCATGGTTTATGTTGTAGGTGCCACATAATATCAATAGATGTAGCCTAGATGGTTGTTTCACAGTTGAATTAGCGCATATTCATATTATAGAGAAGTTGCTACCTACATATGACCCATTTTCATCTGTACTTGATAGTGTAAATCCCCATTTTTCATAAGAGTCTATGAAATAAGTCTTCTCAAGGGACTTATTTCTTAGCATCACAGCCAGTCTTAGAAATGCTTTAGTCTCTATCCCTGATCATCTAGATAGAAATTGTTGTCTTTTGTACTTGCCACACGCAGCTCTTCACAGTCACAGAGACACAATTTTAATCTAAATGCTTTTACTGGTGATCCCTTTCCTTCTCTCCCTTCTTTTTCAAAAACTAGGAAATATAAAAAAAGAATTATCACATACAATTAATAATTTAATTTATTTATTTCCCCAAAGGGTTTTTTGACCTGTGAGGGCACTTTTTTCTACAATGATTTTTTAAGTCATTGCGTGTCGCCGCAGGGCAGCGCCAAGTGGGAAATAAGGTGACAATACTTTCCCAAGATATTACCGAAAATAACTAGTGGCGAGGAGAGGGCTTGAACCCACTACCTCTCAGGTGAGAGTCGAGTACGCTGACCACTAGACTATCGCGTCCCCCAATTAATTTTTTTCTGTAAATTTACAGTGGGATCTGTTAAAAGGAAAAAAAAACATAGAGCTTAAAAGTAGCTGAAACTTTCAAATGAAGGGCAGTATATTTCCTAAATTTCCATCTTTGTAAATAGGTTAACGTTTAGGGAAAATTCACTTGTTCACTCAGTGTACAACTCTGTAAGCTATACTTTCTTAGCAAGAACCATTTATTGTTAACACTTCACTTAATAGGTATATTGAACAATTTGAGTTCAAAAGTCTTAATTGGTTGTTAAGCTATTGAATAGTCATTTTTTTTTACCTTAATGAGAAAAACTAACCTGAGGGTAAGGCTTCTTTTCTTAAGTATAGAACTGAAGTCTTCTCCATAGGCAAAAGTAAACTGTTGATTATGGCTATATTGGGCCTGTATTGTTGTATACTTGTCTGATGTCATATGCTGTCAACTGTAATTCTGGCAGTATAAATATCTGAGTACCTTCTTGAGTTATATAGCTGTCACCCTCTGGGTGGAGGGACGCATCAAAATGTTAAATAATGAGAGTGTAAAGCAGTCCGCTAACGCACAATAAGTCCTCTTGGTTTGCTCTCGACCAAGTTGATTCCGTCCAAGTTGAAAGCTGGCAAAGGATACAAACAAAATATAAACACTGAGACAAGCGACAGCGCTCTTGAATATTTTTATTTGAGAATTTTCAATTTAATTGATATAAAAAATTCTTAAACACCAGGGTTTTTAAAAGCACTATATGGTGTAAATTATTCTCCACAACCACCACTCATTTTGCAAACAATGTTTTGATTGACTTTGCATATTGGAATCTCTGTTTTAAACTGAAAGAAGCCAAGCTCCTCAGGCTAGAGTTTTTTTTACCTAACAATGTTTCTTACATTCCTACTCCTAATTTTTTTAAACCTAAATTTTCTTTATGATTTTTAGTCCATTGCAGCAAGATCTTGAAAGCTAATGACATGTTTTTTCTTCTCCTGTTGACTTGATTGGTGTTCAGAACTTACTGAATGTGTGTGAGAGGATACCAACCATTGGCACTCAGTTAAAGATCTTATCAACTGTCAAAGCCACCATGTTAGGAGCACAAGGTAAGGATATCACTACACATTACTCTGACATAACTGTCATTTATTGTATACAAGATTTTGTTTGTTATATAATTCAATGATATATTTATGTTAACTTTCTTTTTATCCCGACCCAGCTTTCTGTGTTTTCAACATATCTTCATAAAAATCAGAAACCTGGGTTGGGAAAAAAAGAAAGTTAACATACCAGGTTCCAATAAATGAGTTCATTGTATCTTTTTAAAAAGTCTTTTGATATGCGTTTATCTTCTATACTCTGTCAGCTGTTCATGGGTTCTTGGTTTTAGGTAATTTAAATATTACCTTAAAGAACCTTCAGTTTCAGGCGTTTACACATAAAGATTCTTATATAGTCTTCTTGGCTGAAGGTTTGCTGAAAGTATTATGATACTTAATAGCATTTAAATTAAATCAATGTCTTCTTCTTCTTTATGTTATCATATTTTTATGTCTAAAATTTAGCCAACTTAAAAAGGTTAATTGAACAAGTGATATGAAAAAAACATTGTGTGGCTCTGATTCGGAAAAAGTCCCTTATAAAATTAAAATTTATATCATAAAAATTGAGTTAAGGTCATCATCTTATTTTACTTGTATTAAAAAAACTCCTTTTATAAGTCATAAAAATACTTAAAAAACAACAAAGTTATAGTGGTTTTGGTATACCATGTCTGGTTTTGAAAGTTTGACCTTTTATGACATTACAGACTTTCATTTTCAGGATGTTAATCAGACCCATAATCAGACCCATAATCAGACCCATAATCATAAGGGAAATTTGAGGGTAGGGAATTTTGTCTTAAAAATAAAGTGATTTATTTTATATGATGTAAGATCTGATATTTGTTTATGTTTTATATAGCTTTGGACAGTTACAATGATCCGAGTAAGGTTTTCTTATCATCAATTTCAAACAGCTTATTTTTATATGATTTTTCTACAAAACTTTGTTCTAGTTATTTCTTTGCTGAACAATTTTTTATTTCAATATTTATAGACTTGTATAAGCTTCCTCTAGAATGCCTTTTAAAAAGATAGAAGTGCTCAATCTTTTTCAATTAGAAGTATTTTCAAAGTCTTGAATCACTTCACCGCATAATTTTTGCTCCTACATATTTAAAAAAAGATGCACATTACCACAGATTGAGTAAAATGTTATTTTGTTATTTTTACCTTATTAAGTCCTAAATTTTAACTTTAAATCTGGTTTGGAATTTTTTGATTGCAGCTTTGTTTTATATCATTTTGTATTTGATCTGCATTTCGCCTTTAAGTTTTGCTTTTTTTATTTATAAATTTGACTCAGTCGACCTTTATTAGAATATTTATCAATTCAATTTTGTTGAATAATTGAATCATAGACAAAGATATACTTATCATTTCATAATTTTCACTTTCCTGAAATTCATATATTTCCCAAGTTTTGTGTGTCACCAAAGCTGGTTTGTGGTTTCAACAACTCCGAGCACGGCACAATCACACACTCAGACACAATTTAAAAAATAATAATCCTGAAATGCTTTGAATTCTTTCATAATTTTGAATCATTTTGTTTGATTTACTTCTTCTTCTCTCAGTGAGCAGTGACTTCACTCTTGAAGATTCTTCAGCTTTATGTAAACTTATACTTGTCTCAGAGCCTAGAGAAGAAAGTGAAATTGACGCTGGTAAAGATTGTCACTGAATCAGTCTATAATAGTAGAGTTGCCTCCTTTTAGCCTTTAGATTTTCTGGCTTTTGACCCTTAGAAACAGAAATATCTAGCAACAATTTTGTACTTTTAGGTCCTGTAAGTAGTTGTAACAGTCCAAGTTATAAATCTTTTGTGAAATGAGCATGGTCTAGAGATGTCTAAACGACTCAATGCCTAACCCTCAACATGTCAACATCTAGTATAAATATGGTGACTGTAATAAGAGGTTAAGTATATCTAAATATTTTGCTGAAAAGGGTTATAGTGACTGGTTGTTGTTTTTTGATAAACATTCATTAATTGAATTGGCATATTCATATTCTACCAGCTGGAGGACCCGTGTTCGATTCCCGTAGGTGCAAAAGCATGTTTTTGGTCATGATTTGTCAAGTGAAAGAGAACAATCGATGCACTCGTATTTCATTCAAAGCACACATATATTACGTATATTCATCATGATTTGTCATTTAAACAAGGACAATTGATGCACTTGTACTTTATTCAAAGATCACCTATATTATGTATGTCATCACTTCTGCAAATCTTCACCTTTTAGACCCTGCTCATGAATGTTTATCTCTTGTGTTTCTTTAATTCTTAACCTTATCAAAGGGCTATTGTAAGAGTGGCAGTAATGCCAAAATGTCACCCTTTTCAAATGAAGTTGAATTGTTGAGCTAATATCCTGTAAAGTTAGTTAAGGCCATCCCTACAAACTCTTCGACTCCAGTGTTATTGACACATGTCACTACACTGAATTGATCTTTGAATACCATCAGAGGGAATTGGCAAAGCGCCATGGAAAATTACGTTCGTAATCAGAAATGATAGCTTGTTAAAGATACAGGAAACTTTACATTAGTCTATATTCATATTTAACAACTCATTCTTCTATTTCTATATTATTTTTTATATTCATCATTTGTTCATTTTTCTCTCTATTATGTTTAAAATTTATTTTTGATTTCTTCATTCTCTACATTTAAAATCTTATTTCGGTCAATGATAGATTATTCCTATGTCACGAAAATCCAAATGATTTTCTCGACCAGTAAGAGTTAAATAAAATCCCTCACAATCAATAAGCTTCTTTCTGTCAGACTTCCATTATTACTCTGTTTCCTTTGCACTAAGATAAACCTTTATTAAGAAGCTCAGACACATTTAATTGAATTATGTTTGGGATTTGTGAAAGCCCGTTTTATGTAGACTCTTTGAAATAACTATTCATCTAGAATTCATTATTTTTGCAATTATCTTGTTCCTTTCAAAGTATGGCGATAAATCTAATTTGATTAATCAAGCTTGCTAAGTAAGATCATCCTGATAAAAACTTTTTCTTCTTCTTCTTTTGTTGAGTTGGTCTACTCGGAGTTATTCAAGTTCTTGCTATCAGTTAGTGCAGGTGTCTATGTTTCATTGACAGTGAATTGAGATAATTCTTATTTCTGATGATTGTCCTTAAGCCAGTTCCCTCCCCCTTTTCCTTACTTCAAAACATTCTATGTTTTTATAAAACTCAATTGAATTATGAATTGGTTCTCAATCATTGAATGAAGTTGATAAATCAAATTGAAACAATTAAACATTTAAATATGTCTTCAACCATTATGCTGTTTTCGTCACAGAGCCCATTCCAGCTCCTGATGGAAGTGAAATTGCTTGTGGTAAATAAGATAAATCAATATTTGTTTTTAATGTGGGTTTGAAAAAGAAATCTTCCTGAATTAACTGGCATGACTACAGACATGAAAGTAAAACCTGACATGTACCTGATATCTATTTACTGGCATGTGATGAATATTATTAACATTTAAATTTAAGAAAGTAACCCCAAAATACAATAAACAAATAGCATGTTGATGATAATTTTTTGAAAAACCTTCTTCTACTAGAAAAAACAACATGCTTGTGAAATAAACAAACTTTGCATCTAATATATTGAGTGATTTCCCTTGATTGTTATCTTTTCTCCCCTTTAATCTTGCGTTTTTCAAATGCCAAAGTCTGTTTATAAGGTGCTAAATGCCATCAGTTAGGTGCTGTAGTCCATCGTATAAGGTGCAAAAAGCAACATTTTTAGTACCAGAAGGCAAAAAATAGTTGATATTATTTCTAGCATTTCTTTACTATAAAGTTCAAATGGTTTTCATTGATATTGTTTCATATAAAAAAAAAACAAAGATAAGGAAGATGATTCAATTGAAAGTTGAATAACATGCATCTTTAGTCCATTTATAATATCATTTTGATTTTTACAAATATTGGCAATGTGTTGCTGTTAATTTGACAAGGAAAAGTGAACATTAACATATTACTCTGCTTCTGTCTTTGCCAATTTTTTTGGCTGACAAAGCAAAGCTGCCCAAAATATGCGGATGTTATGTTGCATGGGTTACATTCAAGTTAGGATCATAAATAAGAGATCCCCCTTCCTATTAAAACAGAATACCGCTGTATGTTCATATTGTATACTGAGTCAAAGTCAGTGGGATCTGGGCCTTATGTGTTATTCAACATAGTAGGTCAGTCGACATGGTTTAAATAGTTGTTTCATTTGTTATATAGTATCACTGACCAATAAAAAGAAATGTTTCTTTTCTTGTTAATCCCAATTGTGCAGAAAGACAAGTACTTTTACTTGCAGCTTATATTAACATTTGTTAACAAAGATCATGCGTTTCCGAGGTTAGAAACCATTAAGGTTTTAAAAAAAATAAAAATGTTAGAAACAATACATTAGTATACCACCGAAGAGCAAATGTGAAAGGTTTTATTTCTTATTATCTGTCTATTCACAACCCGTTTAAAACCTGCTGATACATGCTTTTGTAAAAGAGCTTAGACTCTTTTGGTTCGGAACAAAGCATAATATACAACAGTAGTCCAGAATAAAGTTGTCTGATTAGAATAACATATTTCATACAAGTAATACATTTTAAGTCTGCTAAATTATCTCAACATTTTAGAGTTTGTCAGACAATATTCTTCAATGTGTAAGGCTACTAGACATAATATTTCTGTGCATACTTACAAAAAAAAAATTGTCATGTTTTATCTATCCCCTGGAATTATTTCGTACAATATTATACTTGCATGATGCCAACTTTTTGCATGTATATGAAGGGCTTGTTTGCAAATATGAATATTTAGATATTTCAACAGCAAGCTGGATGACTAACTGGTTGTTATCTTTTTACTACTGTTTGTAAGACCAAAAATGGGAACAGTAAAATCTGTCTAATTTTAAAGAAAATAGTGAACATATGTCCCTTATTTTTAAAAACAATGGCTGTAAATTTCATTTGCAGTGAACCCCCCTCCTATTTAACCAAGAACCAAGGTATATCTGTACAGATTTACATTCTATTTAACTCTAGTTTCTCAGGAGAATATACAAAAATAACATCCTTCTAATTATTTTTCTACTGCTCTTCTGCTGCATGGAAACAAAGTTTCTAGTAAGTATTAATCTTTATTGATGGATTTAAGACAACAGCAAACTAAAGAGAGTCAAGAGTTGTATCTTCTTCCCATGATTTAATTTGGATTAAATCTGTTGTATTTTAAATCTTATGGAATATTTTAGAAACTTTTTATTCTTGTAATTACAAAGATAATTATCATTATTTTCATGTAAGGAATACTTTTTTGGGTTTCTATTCTATTTTAAATTGTTTCATCTTTTTTTGTTTTGTTTGCTTGAACAGTTGTGTTTCTGGTACCTGTGTGGAATGTGTGCCTGTCTTTTTGCTATTTTTTTAAAGTCTTTGGTCTTCCTAAATTCTGTCTTTGTTTTTTTAATTGATCTTTTTAACAGTAATATAGATTAAAAAACTGAAAAAAATGATATCCAATGACAACAAAATCATAAACAACATAATGTAAAAGAGTATGCATAATTAAGGTACAATTTGGTGTGCATGTTGATCTTCATAATGAAATTCAAAATATCTTTATTAATTAATTTATTTGTGTGTGTGTTTATGCAATGGTTATTACAGCCACAGTTTTGACTCAATCAACCTTAAACTTTAGCAATATGTTAATGAATATTACCAGATGTGTAGTTAAGCGTTTGGTGAAAATCGTTTGACTGTAGGAAAAGTGATTAGCTTTTTAGTTTTACTATCTTTTTTCTGTAAAATACCTGCCATTAATCATGAACAAACATGAACCATCATCTGGAAATGCTTAATTGCACCTTCAGTGAACGCAAAGTTATCTTTCCGTATAAATAAATGATGTAAACAAAGGCTGATACAAAAAGTGATTTGTTATACAGGCTGTTTTACATTTTTCTTGATTTTCAAAGGGGGGTGGGGACATATTGGCGAATAGCGAGTGGGGAGAGAGAGAGAGAGAGGTGTACATGGTGGTAAAAAGTCGGCGTGTTTGTGTTTTCTTTTTTTTGTGTATCCTTCCTGGGTAAAATCGGGTACTAAGCCACTAGTCAACCATATGTGTAAGATGAAGCAAAGTCAGTCTATCACACTCACAGCATAATTCAGTTTGATTTATTTTTTGTATGTTAGATGGACATGAAGTATGCACGCTGAATTTGGAATATTCAATGCAACTGTTTTTACCACTTCAATTTCATGAGAAAACAGAGTAATAAGAGAATTTTTTTCTATACATTTTATGAGTACATGATAGTTTCTTAATAATGCATTTCTTTCTTTGGATATGTGATTGATGCAAACACTGATATTTAGATCTAATTTCTACATTTGTAGACTTAAGTGCAAGTTGAACAAAACTGTTAATCTAGTTAATTGACTTAATTAAATGAGAAATGCCAAGATGATAAAATGTCTGATTCTAAGATGTAAACTTCCCTATCACAGGTTCAGAGGAAGACCAGGAAGCCACTGAGATGCTGGTGGGCAATGCTCAAAACTTAATGCAGGCAGTCAAGGAGACAGTGAGGTCAGCTGAAGCAGCTTCTATCAAGATCCGTGTTGACTCTGGATACACAATCCGCTGGGCCCGCAAGAGGCCATGGTATACATAAACACCTAGCCCTATGTTGTGCACAATATTTTAGGTAATGTGTTGTCTGCAAGAGGCTGTGGCACATGTCAATGACTGGTATTCTGTTGTTGGTGGTCCACAATTTTTGACGATATTTTGTTTTGTTAAACAAAATAAAAACAGGGATATATTGTCAAATCAACCATGACATGCTGCACTCTTTGCTTGGATTAGAATTTGTTTGTGTTTAGGCATTTATACTCTAATTATTGTATGATAATCAACTGACTATCTGTATTTATTATTGTTATATCGTTATTATAATTGCCATCATCATCATCATCATCATCATCATTATCATCATCATCATTGTTAGTATTAGCTTGAACATCCATTGCAGCTGTAATTCATCTGTTGACTGACACTTGTTTGTTGTGTAAAATGAATAATTATGCAAAAGAAAAAATGATATCCTCAAATAAAATGTTTAATACTCTCATTGACATTAATCTGTTAATTTTGTCAAGAGTTATCTCCCTCCCCCTTCCATCATTATGAAATGTTATGGCACATGTTTTGCCTTATGATCCTTAAGATATAAAGTTTTGCCTTATTGCTATGAATTGCTTAGTCCATACAAGATGTTTCCTATATGACACATGTGTGTTGTGTGTTGTGTCACACCGTGACAAGGGGAGGAAAAAAAACTGTTTTTGATTTGTTGAAATCCTCATTAACACGGAAAGAAGTAAATTGACTAGCATGTTTCGCATAACTTTATTTAGGAAACTGACAACTCTCAAACGTAGATGTCATATTTGCCATTGGTAGGATTATTTGGTTTCTCAGACCCATGATTGTTGAAAAGTAAGTGTGAGGACTTGTCAAATGAAGTACATCTGAACACATATATCATGTTTGTTATTGCATTTACAACCTGTGCCAAGGTATTGAATTCAGGAAGGTTTAGGGTTATTTTTTATATCTTCTTCACATAATGACTATAGAATAAGAACCTTGTAGTGATAAGAAAAATTGTATGAATTGAAACATTGTTTGATCATTTTTCTTTACTACCAATTTGTACAAACTGACGACTGCTGATGATGAATATAACTATTTAATTAGTGATTGAAAAGTGTTAATTGGTTGAAATATTTCATTTAGTTGATATAAACGTTCAGCTTGTAACCTTAATGTTGTTCTTGTAAATATAGAGAAGTTTTTAGAGCTATATCAGATTCTGTAGAGATCATTATCTAAGTTCACCTTGTAATTCTTCTACAAATGCACAGACAAATATTTACTAAGAGGTGCTTGAACGCAAGTGACAGTTCAACTTGCTCCAATAGGAAATTTTAAAGTTGTGGATGTTTATGTGTAACAAAATGATTCACAATGTTCATATTTCTCCACAAGTTGCTTTCATTATGGCTACAACGAGATACAAATTGGTGTGTTGCTGAAGTTTAAATGAAATTTCATTGCTAGTTTTATCTCTATTTGACATAAAAGTGTCATGACCGATATTTATTTCTATGTACTAATGAGATATTTTTTGTTACCTTTAAATGATTGAACATAGCATCATAAATTAAACCCAACAATTTCTTTTATCTCTCTTAATTATTTATTGATTTATCTCTAGTCAGGGGTTTAAGCAGGACCTTCACCCTTTTTAAATTTTGCTTTTCATTTACAAATTATAAATGGAGATTTCATTCATCAAATGTCAAGTTATTTAAGGAGCTGAGACTTTTTCAGCCAAAAAAGAATATTCTCCTGAAGAACATTTAAAAAAATTATCTTTGGACATTGTGATCAATTTTTCTATCTCTCAAATTTCATATGTTTTTACTCATTAATAGCCTCATTTTGACTACCCCTTATCACCTTGTACATACATTTTTTACATTATGAAATAATGTCCTTAAAGAGGTGCTAACAAGAAATAGAGAGATAAGTAAAACGGGTACATTTTCTCAATCAAAATTTCCTTAATGATATAATTTCAAAAAGCTGCCACAAATTCAGTTACTTTTTGATTATTAGTTTTCTCTTTTTTGGTCTCCAATGCATACTATTGTTCAAGTGCTGTTTATCCACTTTGCCATACAGTTTTTATACACAACGCCTTAAATAGCCACATGCCCCTCCCCTGCCTCCTATTAATTTTATTTTTTCAATTTTTACATTAAGAACTTGAAACATATTAATGTAATTGACTGTTGCTAGCTTTAGCTCAGGTGTAAAAGGTACAATCTTTGCTTTAAAAAGTTTTGGCATCATAAAGGTATGTTGATATATTTGGTATATATTTATTTAAAAAATTAGTTATCAGATTTTTAAACTCAATCTGCCTACATACATTTAGGCTTGATTTTGTGTCAATTTTTAATTGTTGTACAATTGAAAATAATGGAAATATAGCTTTTTAGTATATTAACTAAGAATATATATCTGTTGTATCATTCACACCAACAATGCAAATTAACATAAAAGGTTAAGCTACCTGAACAAATATTAACCAAACCTTTAAAAACAGCTGCCTAATAGTTCTACACACCGTGTGTTTGTCAGTATCGTTTGTAGTTATTGACTTTTCACTTTTATTTACAAGCAACATCTGTTTGTTGTTTTACATTATTTGTCATCTCTTGTATTTTGAGCTACTACTAGTTTTTCATTTAGTGACCGCTCAGTCTAAAATGTTGTTGAAGAGAAACATTCTAACAAGAGAGGCACTCTAGTAGGATGCTATAAATAGATGTTTTTGTCTTTTCCTTTTTAATATTGTTTTAGGTTTTATAGATCTGACTGTGTCCTGACCTTACAGTTTATCTTTCACAATTCTGTTTGCCTTGGAAGTGTGATATATGATATATATACACATACACACGCTGTTGTTATCAAAAGTTACCTACACATATTTACATATTTGAATATATAATACCAACATTTTATACTGATATATATATATGCATACCGTGCAGTGTAAGTGCAATTCACAATCATACTTTTTGATTTCTCTATTTAGTCCTGATTTTCATGTAGCTTTTGTTTGTTTATTTTAGATTCAGTTTGCAATTTTTTTTTTGTATTGATCCAATTACATATATCCACCCTGTCACCTCTGAATCCAAATGTATGGTCTTTTCAATAAGCTTATCTGGTAGATATCCAATAGGTGTGCGTCTAATGCCATCCACCTTTGTTTGAAAACTGCATAGCACAATATTTTTTTCAGAATCAGTTGATATAACTTATTTTCCCTACATTATTTATCTTTTGTGTTGTTATATATCTCCTTAGTTTGAATGAAAGAAGGAAGATATCTGACATCACAATTATTATCTGGATGACTATATTATATTGGTGCTTTCACAGAATGCTAAAAAGTTCATAATAACCAAGAAGCTGACAATATAATAGTGCTTAATTAATGAGCCCAAAAATGAGTTCCTTTCTTTTAAACTTCCTTTATTAGACTTGTCAACATTTTCAATTTTTCCTTAATAAAGGTAATAACTGAGTAATTGGTTAAGTCAATTTTCCACTTACCTCAATGTTTTGGTTATATCCTGTGAGGATAAGTTGATAATCTTAGACGGTAGGGAGAGGATACAATATTAACCAGCAGATGTTTTTTCTTTGGATTAATGATTTTTACTTGTATCATGACGTAGAGTTTGTAGTTTTGATTGTCAGTACTTTTTTTTTAAAATTATTAATGAATGAATTTTTACTTGAAAATGATAATAGATGGATTAGGTAACCTTAAGCTCCAGTTACAAAGATTAATCAATGTCTACTTTCAAAAAGGGGTAATTAAAAAAGATAAGGACCTTATTGCTTCTGATAGGTGCTGATTATGCAACCTCCTTTCTGAGACCTAATTAAGTATTTGAATAAGTCAATATTTCCTTACATGCTTAAGCCAACTCTTTAAGCCTTTAGTCTCTTTTTGCATGCAATACAAAGAGATGATAGAGTTCATGTAAGTTCCTTATTAAGGCTTCACTTATTAAACTGTGATTTTATCGCAATTGAATTCATTGTTTTTGTCTTTCCTTATAGAAGAAGAATGATATTCTGACCACACTGAGGACATGGTGGTCAAGTAGGTAAACTGATCATTCAGAGTGTCCAGAGGTCTATTGTTCAATACCACAGAGGCTTTTTTAACATTATAAGCATACTTACCGAAGTCTGTTACTATCTTTATTTTAGCTATTGAGTACCCTGAAAATACTTAGTTACCATCGTTTTTTCTTATTTGGTTGATGACTACAGAAAAACATCTACTGGTCTTGTTGCTTACTAATATTTTACAAAACAGTTAACGTATGTTGGTGACATACCGCTATCTACTTATAATTGTCATAAGATGACTGTTGGATATTTTTTTCTGAATGATCCTAAACAATTGAACTACAATTAAGAAATGAGGCAATCCAAGACCAAATTGATAATTTTTCAATAACACTTAGTAAATACTCAATTCCTGAGAACTTGTTTTTTGAAAGAACAATTATACTTGTACTAGTGGGTTTACCCGGCGTTGCCCAGATTTACACAATCTCAAATTAATTGTTGCCCTTACATCGCTAATAGCAGTCTACAAAATGTTTTGTGGCTTAGTACCCAATCTTACCCGGAAAGGAT
>JAUUEB010410859.1:0-20456 GCA_032362205.1 Clione limacina
ACATAATATGTGAACGTTCCCTAAGATTTTTTTAAATCCTGTGTTTGAAATTAATTGAAGAGGCTGTGGTATAAATTGTACACTTAAAAAGGAATATTGAATAAATTTTTACTTTTTAAAAAACACAAGACAAAGGTGACATTTTGAAGCTTTATTTATCATATTTATACATTTTGTGTTTTCTCATATGTAAAATATTGATACATGACAAAAATTCTTATCACCAAATCACATAATAGGTCAAAGTATTAATAGACAAATGACAGTGACCCTAACCATCACATACTGAAAACAATGAGGAATGAACAAATATTTATGCCATCTTGTGCAACAATAAAACCACACACATAACTTTCTATCAAAACAGCAGTAAAGTTTGCTAAGACTCATTTAACCCAGAATTTTGCTCAGTAGGAAAAAAAACCTGACACATAACTTTTTGACTTCATCTTTTTAAAAATAACTTTAACTATCAGAAAACGGCTGTTTATGCTTAAACTGTACGAATTATGAAAGGAAATTATCAATTTAATGTGATAATTTGGGGTATCTGGATATAGTTCTTTTTTTAGAAGAGCAAACATAACTTTTTCAGTATCTGTTTGATTCATTCTATTGCTGTTGCTGATCTTTTGTAACCAGGTTTTACTGTTGTTATCATCGTTTTTTTTTCATTTTCTAAGTCATTTTCACTATTATTTTTAAACCAAATTTGTTTTGCAAACATTGATCCCCAAAGAGCCATTGATATAACAAAAATTTTGACTGAATACATTTACATAGCTAGAACTAGGCATTAGATGCAACCCCACTAAAATATGCCATAAATGATGAAAAATCATCAAATTATGTTGTCTGTTATATTCCTAAGGTCACTAACCTCCATTCTAGTTTTAATGACTTGTGTATAATATAAAGTTAAAAAGTTGCAAATCAAGGAAAGTTCAATGGTCAAAAAGGAAATTCTGATGTCAAATTCTTATTGAGCAGACCACTTTCCATTAAAAAAATATAATTATGTTAGAAAAGGTTTCCCTCTTTTCTGTTATCTTCGTTCATTTCCCTATGTAAGTCAATGAATTACAGAAGAACATTTCCTGCCCTCAATCCAATGTTAATGTCATCATATTTGTGTGAATCATCATATTTATCTATTTTTGGGGTGCTGAATTCAAATACGGAGCAGCATTAAAGTTTTAATTAAACTATCCTTGATTTATATGGTTTTTTTAACTATAAACAAGTCTATAAAATTAAGGAGGGGAGCTTTTAAGATTTGGAAACAATTTTTTGTCAACTTCTTAAGTCCTATACACAAAGGCACATCTAAGGGGGTTAACTTTGTTATATGGAAAAAATGTGATCTAAAATAGACCCCTACTATATCACACATTAATTAACAAGAGATCTAAAGCACAAATGAAAAGTCAGTATGCACAATGGATTATAACACACACTGAGGCACATGTAATAAGGAGACAATAACAACATGGTTTATCTTTTAAAAACAGACCATTTTGGACTGCTACATTACAAATAAACAATTACTAGTAATCAACATGATAACAACAGCTGTAGTCAGCTCGAGTCATGTTCATTATATTGCACATGTTATATTGACAAGGGCTCTGAGACATATTGTAATTTACATCACAAAATATCAAACTTTATGAAAACTTGACATTATGATAAATTTCATTGATATACAAAGCTGCGTGAGAGTTTATCTTAAAGGAATGGAAAAGTGACCACACACAAAATTTTTGAATACAAACATTGATATTACATATTTGATTTAGACATATATTGGTACACTTTCATAACTGCACAAGTTAAAAGGTTGTGACCATTCATACAACTGACATGAATATCATTCATGTCAAAAACTGAATGAATATCATTCAAAATAATCTTAGACTTAAAAGCAAACCAAGATCGCTAGTCCTTGTTATGTGCAATGATAGGACAACACTACTTAACATGCTGCATCAGATCAGTAGCTAAGCAAGTGACTTATCACAAAAACTTAATATCATTTGATCAGATAGCTGAATCCATTGAAACACAAGTAGCTAGTGGTTGAAAACTTATAATGTAAATAAACTGAAACCTCTATCAATGTAGGATCAATGAAAATTGTCAGTTGAACATTTTCCTATGTAAGTTTGAAGAATTAAATTATCATTACTTTCAAAATCAAAAATCATAAATAAGGAAAATTTGACTCCCTTTTAATCCTAAAAGTGATTCTCTTTTAAACTCTGAAGGAATTTTAAAAAAAAGGAAAGTAAAAACATTAATATTTATGCCTGGTAGCTGTTCTATTTAGGATAATTGAAAAGTGTCCGCATCAAATATAAGTTAACCCTATAAAGTCAATACCTAGATGATTAATTTTGAGGATTGGTCAAAGTTGAATTTGACTTGTAAACCTTAGACCTATTTCATCAGTAGATAGTTAGAGGCATAGTCTTTTATTGATGAAATGGGTTGACATATCAATTTCAATAGAGCAAATAATTCAGCATCATAAATTAAATTTATAATGTGCAAATAACCTCCATTTCATATAAAAATGTCTACAAAACATGCATAATTTACCACGAATAAAGCAGATACTTCTAATTACACATTTGAGAAAGAAAGTAAAGTTTTCATAAGCTTTTCCCTAATACCAAGCATACATAAAAAACAAAACCCTTTCACCCTGTCTTTTTCATAGTATAGGGCTAAAAAATAGAGATGTTGTGCAGAGAAACAAAAACAAGAGGAGATCAAACCATCTTTAAAGACCTATTTTCACAGTATTTTTTTTCTATTTAAGAGATTTCAATAAGTTGAAATAACAGAAACTGAATTTTGCAAGGTAATCAGGTAGGTAAACATATGAATAAGACTTTAAAGCCAAAATATTATTCTTTTAAGGTGGCCAAAGACTTTTTGTTTTAAAAACATCATAAGTTCATAAGGTATGTCAAAATGCTGCAAGAATAGGTTTATTAAAAAGATTGATTTTCCCTTCTTTCATCATCATTTAAAGTCTATTTGTCCATGCTGCATGGACTCAAATCTCACTATCAACTTTGGAAATGTAATTCCCAACATATTTTTATCAGTTTACATTTACTTCTCATTTCATGTTCAAAACATTGTTATGAATAAATACACATTTCATGTAATCACAAGAAAAAAGTCATTGCACTTTAAACATATCAACATAGTGCTGAGCTTCTGGAATGTGCACCGGAATAAAGGGTGTTCAGAAAGTATGGCAATCCTTAGATTTATTTCCTTCTTGAGCTCTTCACAAATGAACAACCTTACAAAGCATTAATATCTCTCTAAGATTAAAAAAATATACATAAAAAATAAGAAGACATATCAAAATAAACAAAGTGTCTCATTAGGGTATTGGCACCTTCTGTGAAGATTTGCAACTGTACCCTGGATTGAACTAGTTTCTGTACACTGGCTACATTACACTATATGTATACTCTACTCATACAACCGACCGATAACAGTTTTGATATTTATACCATAAGAGTGATGATAAGAGGAAATATATAATTGCATTCTATTAATCCACATAGTGATAGTAGAGTATAATGAGAAAATCATGAAACTATTTGTGGAATGATGTACAATTGTAACAATACAACCAAAATGACTGGAACTCTAAAAGCTATACTCAGATAATATATGGGTGATGGAAATAGATTCAAAATGAACTATATAGATTGGTGGAGGCTCTGAGAACGATGCAAGATTCACTATTGAGTCAGGTCTTCTAGTGTTACAAAAGAAATAAAAAGAAGCATACTTTGATCAATGAAAAACATTGTTTGTAATCAATACTAAGCTTTTATGTCATTGTGGATTTAAACAGGCGGTGATAACTAAAACCTATCCATGGCAGTGATTCAAACAACACAGTTACACTCTACACGAGAGATTCAAACTGCTGGGAATAGTGAATTGGATGACAAACTGACACTTGCTAATTACAAATGGCAAACATTGTTTCTTTTGACATATAAAATAAAACAACACTTATAAGATCATCATGAAATATGGACTGTTATGGTAGCTCAGTGCTACTTTGGTTTTCACAATGCTCCTGATGCTTTCAACTTCAGCAAAACCCAAGGATAAACTTGAATTCTATTCTTTAGTCACTAATGCAAAACAATTTTATATCCAACAAATGTAAATAACATGGCATTTGTAAGCATAATCTGTGACCAATGATAAGTGTACATAAATGTGGAATACAGTCCAAACTTGAAACAGAAACATGTTACATATGTGTGTTCTTAGCTTCATGGGAAGCATAAAGGTGGAAATCAGAGCCAGGCAATCAAGCCTAAATGTTCAGACACCATTCTCAGCCCTGTCTATAGTGATGTTAACCTTGTGAAAGCAATTGAACCAAACAGTATTCATGCATTTAATTGTATCTAACTCTCTTAATCAGTCACAGCAGCTGTATTCTCAACTATTGGGGCAGACTATAAACATGCCGGAGCAAAATGCTGCCGACCAACATATTGACTATAATCGCCAGGTTTATTCTCTTCCCAAGTGAATGAACATTGAACATTCCCCTGTCCATCACACAAGACTTCTCTCAGATACAATGTTGAAACATCACTACTTGATGGGGAACATGAGAACTTTAGACAGCATGAAGCTCAAACTTGGCATCTTTTCCAGGATACGTGCTGCCTCAGGGCTTAAAACCTCCTGCGCAGTCAGCTTGGCAGTTGGAGTGCTGTGTCTCAAGATGTCTTCCAGAAGACCAGACGGTGTCGAGTCCTGTTTGTCTGCTTTGAAGACTGTAAATCAATGAAAAAATAAAAAAGAGTTAAAAACATTTAAATTAGCAATTTCATAATTCTTTTTCAGCTTCAGTCTGTTAAAACTCTATGACTGAAATTTCTTAGTAATATGCCTAAAGTTTTCAAAAATCACAATCACAATTCTCTTTAAACAAAGGAGTTAAAAGGACAAATATACATCTGTGATTGTGAGGTATGAATCTCATTTTTAGCCTGAGAGTGAAGGTGAGATATTAAACATTCCAAGGCAATCATTGAGAATTTAAACAGGTATGTAAAGATTTACTAGAAGAACAATACTAGATTAACTCTAAAATATCAATTTCTTATGAATAACTTTAATCTCTAGTTATTCATAGACAGCCACTGCAGTTTTACACATTTCTATTATCCTTTTGACAAGGTAGACAAATGGCCTATGTAACTGAAATGGGTTTTTGACAGACAACTAAATGAAAGTACAAATTATTGATAATCAATAAATTTAAGGTTAAACAGTGAAGAAAAGGCAAAGACAAATTTTAAATGAGAAGAAAAATAATAAAAGTATGATGCTTATCCAAAATTCAAAATAGACGTGCCCCAGAACCACCATGCAAATGCTGTGAAAAAAGGACTATTCTGGACACAAAATTCTGTGGACAATTCTACCAAAAATGACATGCCAAATGAAAACATCAAAACAAAGGTCAGTAAACAAACCTTTAAACTTAAGTCAGTGAGTGCACCCACTTTTGTTAAAGCCTTCACAAGCAGAGCCACTTTTACTTTTTCCATTACTAATCATAATTAATTCTTAACCCCCCCCCCCCCTCTTTACGGATGGAAATAGAAGGATATCATAATACAGTAGAAAATGAATCAAACTAACTTGAAAGCCTCTAAAAGCAGTGAGTTTGAATTGATTTCTTATATCATAACTTATTATAAAATTTGTAATGAAAACTTGTTAATTGTATAGCCAAGCATTTATAAAAAGACCATTTCTTCGTTTATGTTTTTTTTACCACAAAAGAATATGTTGTAAACGCTCTAAAACAAATGTTAAATTATTTCGGACAGATCTGATGGAATATTGTTATTGTAAAATTTCATTAAAAACACACACACATGTCAAATTCAAAATACAAGCATTTACAGAGAGAAAAAAATAGATTCACATTTCACCATGCCCAGATTTAAAGTTTTAGACTTTTGACAAGATGCTAATGGAATAGGTTATGGATTTTGTTTATCGTCTTAAGTAAACTGGAAAGATTGTTGATAGGGTGTAAATGGGTACAGTTGTTTTCTATTTCTTTTTTTTTAAATTGAAATAATCTAGATATCTTTCTCTGTCTATTTGGCAATTGATAAAGTTTTTACTTCAAAGCAAGGCTTCATATTCAACCAGCTTCTTGTAGAATTATCTGAAGAACTGTGTTAAGGGAGTAGATTATCATTATAAAAGGATTTGAGTTAAAATAAAATACAGCCAAACCAGGCATGAAGGGTGGCTTTAGCCAGGTTTGAATGCAGCTTCAAATAATTGTTTATAGAAATGCAATTGTGGTGGCAAGTCTAATCAGTAGCTCGCCATGGAAACAGTGAGCTTAATATAGCTAGCCACCTAGGCCAGATCAGGAACCATAATAAAAATTATAAAAGGAGGGTGAAAAAAATACAAGGTCATATTTTAGTTACAAAAATGTAAGAATGGGATGAGACCAGACACTGGGAAGGGAAAAATACTAATAAAATGATCAATCAAAAGAATCTCTGTGGAAAAGCATCCAATGCATATGTAAATAACCCTTTTGAATTCACCATAATTAACATGTTTTGGTGAATACATTTTTATTTAATGTTGATGGTCTTCACATTGATACTGAAATGATATATTTGACAAAACAGCAACAAAATATTTTTATGTATGAGTATCATCACACAAAAGTAATGTAAGTTGTATTTGTTACAGCTTTAATTACTCTCTTCCTCATCATATAGATGCTTCTGAAGGGAAGCAGGAAATTGGTAGAGGAATAATGTAGAACAGAAACAATTAACGTAAAGGTAAAAATAAGCATAAGCAAAACAATAATCAACACAAAACATACACCACAAAAAATCTAATAATTAGATTAGACAAATTTTTCCTCAGTTTATTTGGCATATAATTATTATTATAATGAGATAATATGAGTGATTGAGTGTTAGCGGCCTTCGCAATACTTGAAGGTCATATGAAAGGTGGGTCCCACATTAGGACTGTAGTTTAGTAGAGAGTTGCATCAAACACAAGTCACTGGCCAGATTCAAACCTGGGCCCTCTAGCATGTGAGGCAAGTGTGTAACCCTTGAGATCACCACACCTTGAAATAATAGATTACTAACAAATATGATAAGAATTTTATTCTATTAAAAAAGTGTTTTCATTTTAAACTGTATACTGTTGCACCTTTTCTTTGCCTTTCAAACTTATGTAATATTGTTCAAATGCAGGCTTGCCACTGAAATATTTTCTAAACAGCAGAGGAGATTGATATTTTGTGTTTCAAATAGAATTCAAGAAGAAAGTACATCTGATGTCATTTAAAACATAATAATTTCACTAAAATCAAGAAATACATTTACCATAACAAAAAAATTGTTTTCAAAACAAAATGTTCAGCAAATTAATACTTTTAAAAAAATCTCTTTTAACTAAACATTGAGATTTATGAAACAACAAAATAGGCAAACATCAAGAAAACAGTGAAAAGCAAATGAACAATGAGATTTAAAAACAAAGAAAAAAGGAAAAGGTAAGTTAAAAATTTGAGATGACATCTTACCCCAGTCCCACTCATCTGTGGTAGTAGTACATGCAATGCACAATGGAAAGAGACACAAGAAGGACATTAATTGACATTACAGTAAAACACACTGAACAAAGGTAGCTTGACTACATGTTAGAAGATACAAGCCATTAAAGATATACTGGTGATCACATTAGTAGTACAAACTTTGCTTCCGTGCTATTGTTAATGAATTAATGTCAATATTGTTCAGTTCAATCAGCAAATATTTGTCTTTCATCTAAGAACTTAATTTCATCATAAAAAATTCCACATTCTTGGTAACCAGCCTAACTAAGATCAATCAAATGACCTGACTCAGGGTAAGAATATGTCAAAATAAAACAACCTGAAGCCTAGAGTGTTCAATAATCAAACAATTGTAAGATATCTTATGGTATGAATTTAGGTTTGATGATACAAATTTCAAAGCACAAAGTTTTCACTTAAACTAGATTATCTAAGACAACCAACTATTAATATCATAAACAAGATTATACAATCAAAATATTTCACTATATAACCCTTGACCCTGTGAACAATAAGTTATAAAAGACACATTACATTTGATATCAAGAACAATCTTCATATCATTCGTATACTTTTCCACCCACGTATAGTCGATTAATAGGAAATCAAAATTTTGTAAGGGATATTTACCAGCAAAAGGTTGGTCATATCAGCAACAGTTATATTTAGACATCTTTACATGATGCAGCACAACTCAATCATTATAACAAGTCACAGTATACTGACACCAGGTCGAAAAGTCTTAACAACAAATTCTAAATGCCATATGCAAGGCCAGAAAGGTGCTAAATTGACAATCTTTAAAAAGTCTTAACTCTTACCACAGCAGTATTCAATTATCTCAGGGACGACAATGAATAATATCTATAAGACTGTATATGCATTGCATACATGTATGCATATATAACAAATCTTATCACTGCCTCTATTTATTAATCAGTTCAGGATCTACTTAGGTAAACAGGTAGGTAATACTAAAGATTAATCTTACATCCACTTAACCCATGATTTCACACCGTACTGTAACTTGATTTAAATTTTGCAAGAAAAGCCAAGAATTTCTGAGAGTTTAAATTAACCATGTGTGTATTTTTTAAGAAAAAAATGGTGCAAAGGCTTGTTGATGGATACTACTCAGGACTTTACTAAAGAACAAATGAACATGTTCATGACAACTTACCTCCATTTTCATGTCTACAGACATATTCTTCAATTTTAAAATAATTATTACTATCTTATCAAAATCATGGTATAATAATTAATGTCTATAACTTAGAGAAAGGACCTGAAATTAAAGTGACTATCCTAATTAAAATTTAAAAACAGAATTACATACTTAAGGAAAATCTTACAATACTGAAATGAAAGCAAGGTAATGAAAGCTTGCTTTCATTGATAGCACAAAAATATCCTGACCAGCATCCATCAAACAAGAATTTTTTTCAATAAGTGAACAAAAAGAATTAAAAAAGCAAAAGCTGGCGCAAGAACAACACATGTAGATTTAAATTAATTGTTTGGTAAAAAAAGCTTGAGGGCAAATGGAGAAAAATGTCAAGTAAAAATGACTTAAGTAATCTAAAACTGTAACTGATGAAAATGTCACCTTTAAAATTGTACACGGTTATTGAAGATTTGTGTCAATTCAACCCTCTATGTTTTTATGTTCAATATTTGCTTATTCTTAAGAGTTATTAGGATATCAGAATAAATGAATAATCAAAAAGTTCTGATAACTAAATTTACAATTAACATTCAGTAACAGGCCAAGTGCTGCGAGAAAACAAAAATCCTTATTTAAGAAGTACCAAAGCAAAAGTGTAAATTTTGATTGGATGTCTGGTATCTCAGTTGTCAAAAATTACCATATTGATGAGATGCAACCATGAGTGCTTGTTAAAACCTAAACAGGTAAGTATTTTCACAATTTAAAAGATTGGAATCTTTTTCTTCATGCTGTTTTCAATTAAAAAATAAGAATAATTCTTCTACTTTAAAATATGTGAAAAATCAAGTTATATTGAAAGAAGACCTTTTCAGTCTTAGATGGAAATAGTATCACGCCTTTATTCTATGACCCGCCTTCTTTGCATTAAATTTTGATAGACAGGATTTTGCTGCGTGCAGTAATATATTGAACATTGTATTATGTTCAAAACCCCATGCTTACTCTTGAATTGTCTCAGAATCCTTGTAATTCAAGTTGGTGCAAAATAAGCCCTGATATATAATTTACCAAGAATACATTTATCACCCCCATATAAAAACCAAAAAAGCTTTAGCTCTCTTAACCAAAAAAGTAAATCAAGAAACTTGTCAATTCTAATTGTTTGAAAGGACATCTAACAACATTGTCAACAACAACATATTCTAACTTTGCTATGAACATTAAAAACGACCACATGATCCTTTCAGAATCACTCACAGACAGTCACTTTATCAATAACAGTAGATCTGAAAATGTCTCCAAACTTACCTGTGGTCTTTTCATAGGTTTCACTTCCCTGAATGACAAGAAAATCTAAGTCTAGGGTGTTGGCTGGCGACAGAGGGAAGAGAAGAAAATTCTCTAAGTCTAAAATCCACTTCATGGATACAAGAATTACAAGGGCCCTTCCCTCCTATCTTCACACAGCCAGTATTAGATTTGTAACAGTAAAAAAGGGGTGAATCAAACAGGGACATTTTATAGTTCAACATTGCAGAATAAAAGCTTCAGAAAATCATAATTATCTGTGAAATCTCACTCGGTAGACAGACTGACATTCATGATATAATGACAAGCTTGAGATACGAGTGTAATAATCTATGTAAAAAAGCAAGAACATTTAAATTATTGATTGACTTAATGTGTTTTATAAATCAGTGCAATAATATTGTGGGAATGAATAGTGTGCACGCATACTTTTGGTGAGATGATATACAGTTAAACGCAAACATTAGACATTTAAGGCCATGTTATTAACTTTAAGCTGTGACTACAGCTAGGTATTTTGTACCTATAGACATCTAAACAAGTATAACTATACACTAGACGGAGCTAAGCAAAAGCTAACAGCAATGTTGAATCCTTTAAACACACAAAGCTACAAAACACCAACATGTGTTTATTACCAATAGCCTTTTAATGGCTCAGAAACAAGACATATCTCAACAAAACTAACCACATAGGAATTCAATTTGTTTAGTTACAATGTGACGGTACAGTACAAACCATCAAGTGTAATCAATAAATCAGAACCATTTTGGACAATAAAACAATTTAAAAGGTGGCTTCAATCAGAGCAAAAGATGTAAATACTCTGGCACCAACATGAGGAACAAAAGGAAGAAAATGTTCTAGAGAAAAGATGGATGACAAGCGAGTTTAAGAAACATTTTTATTTCGGGAGGATAACATTTTGGACAATTTTTGAATCTGCAGCGACAACTGGTTGACTGATATCACCTCTTTGTGATTTTGTGACACACGTAACTCTATGAGGGTATGATTAGCCAACTACTGCAATGAAAGGAGAAACAATTAGTAAGAAAAACATTTGGAATACTATAATAATCCAATTTGCATCAATATTCATAATATTTATCATGATACTTGGTAAAAGCCAAGGTCTCCAAATTTCTACCCCCTAACAACATTGTTTGGGGACAAAGATGAACACTACAGTAATTTTGAAATGTTTGCACTACTCCAGAATAGTAAAACTGACATATGATTAAAAGTAATATTACAGTCAAGTCCAAAAATAAGCTAATGAAAATCTGAAGAGCTAGCGATTTGAGTAACAAGATGAGAGAATTTGTAACAAATCAGAAACTTTTATAACATCAGAGTCAATTGAAATGCATATCACATTGGCCTGATTCCATAATACACAGCTTTTATTTCAAATCCTATTTCTAGCCATACAAATAAACACTGCCACTGTTGTTTAATCAAATTCCTAATTGAGTTTTCATCCTACATTATTCTAAGAACGGCAACAGGGGAGTGGTGGGATTTTGGGCAGGCACTGCAAAAAACATTAATAATTACATAAATATATCAAAATGTGTTTGAAATTTTGCACATTTCTGAGACACACTGGAAAAACAATAGGAAACAAAATCCTATACACAAACAAACACCTCTACAAAGTTATACACTCCTTATTCCTATTTTCAGTCAAGAATAAAGTATCATTTTAAGACTTGAATTGATAGTCAGGAGGAAACATGTCATAGGTTAGAGGAAAAGTTAGTTTGGCAAATAAAACAGGAAATGGTCAGGGTGTAGGCTCAGCTGTAACAAATATACATGGACAAATTCTAGTGAAAGAAATAGAGAAAAAGTCAGTTAAAAGATTACGGGAATGAATGTTAAACATTAATATTATGGAATACGGGATATGAAGTTTTAAGCAATGCATAAAGAAACCTTGCAGAGCCATATTCCCAATTCATGTTCTAAAACATTTATAACGTATCAAGGAGATGTTGAAATCAGAAGAATAAACAAACATGAATTATGTTGAACTAGAAAGAAAATGACAAAGTAATAGTAAAAAACAATCTACTGATTGAAAACAAGAACATATTTTACACAGTTAATCCAATTTAAGATAAAGAATAATGAATAATGGCAGTAATTCATTGCTAAAACAAACTCATTTTTATTCACAACAAAAATTGCCAAAAACATTTACTTACTATTTCTTTCAATTCCACCTCTTAACAGTTCAGAGTTTTTAGAAGGCAAATAAACATTCAATCTTAAATGGGTGACACATTAATACTTTCATTCAACGAATGATTGAGAAAATAAATATGAAAGCAAACACAAGCTTAAAGTTTAAAGATTATATTCTTCTGTTTTCCTCAAAGCATAAAGAACAAGTGAGTAATTATCACATACTAATGGTAACTGTTTAGGTCATTTAATATTTTGAAAACCTCTGATATCTTGTTTTTTATTCTTAAAAGAATTTCTTTGTGATAATAATAAGCAAGCCTAGTGTAACAGCGTTGAACATAGTTGCCAAGTTTTGAAAAGCAAAATATGAAACACTCAATATAAATACTTCATAAATCATAACATTATCTTTTTACTTTTATCAGTAAATTATAAATAAATTTTTACACAATTTAATAAATTGACTTTTTTTAAGTAAATTTTAAATCAAAACAAGGTATAAATCTATTTTTAAGGAACACACTTGGCAGATATGACAACGTACAAAAAGACAATAATATTTCTAATAATTCATTTGATATTAACCACAACATAATAATAAGCAGATTATTACAGTTAATAAAGCATTTGAGACAGCACACAGATAAAATTTATTTTACAATTACCGCCACCAAAAATATTAAAGAGAAAAAATGTTAATTATAATTTATCTTATTCAACTGTTCAAGAAATTGACCATGAACTGTGAGATTCTATACTGAAATTATAATATATGTCTTGTTGCTTGACTAAAATTGACAAGAAGAATACCTGTAAGAGGATTGGTCAGTCCGCTGGACATCCAGTCAAAGTCAACTGGTGGTATGTCCTGAAAACAAGAACCATTTTATCACACTCTATATTTATACTTAACAAAATTATACTAAAAGATTGCAAGAAAGACAATACAATGAAAGAATTTAACAGATGAAAGCTTTCAGGTTCCTAGCAATTACAAAACTGTGGCCTTCAGCATAGCAAATGCGTCAGGGGGCAAATTTGGTATGTTGGGATGTATACGTATATATTATACTTTGGGAGTTTATAATCTCCATGCACATTACACAAGCATATAGGCATTGACTTCTCTTTTAAGCATCCATTAATAATTTGAGAGACAAGAATTAAGTGTAAATATCAATACAGTAATTATTTAGCCTTTAAAGAGAAAGACTTTATTTTTAGCTTACTCACCACTATATATTCAAAAATCATACTTAATAAAGAAGGATTGAGAATTATCTTTCTCAAGACTCAAAAACATGAAATAAGCACACCAAGTGCCAAAATCAATGCTTCTTGATATAATTTGTACAAATAAAGAAATGTGTAGTGCACAGTTATTCACATCTATAATGGTAATCATTAATATGAGAGATGTTAGTCTTCACAAACCACCAGGTACAGGTGTAAGAAACATTCTACGCTATCAGCAATATGAGGTGGAGGTTTTTGAGCGCGCAATCAGCAAGATCTGCTCATAATAAATAATACTGAAAATTCAATGAAGGGAATTTAACAACAGAAAACGAGCTTTACGCAAAGCCAACACATTTCTTCAGTGTATTATTTCAAAATACAATTGAACTTGCTCAGCGGCCACCTGCGGTAAGCGGCCACCTTTGGGTGCAACCACCTCGTCTTTATTTACACCCTTGTAAGAGGTCACTTGCAGTAGGTGGCCAGTTTGGCTGCTGATAATCACTGGCCACCTAGTGCATGTTCAACTGAACTGCAATATGTGCTACTTTTTTTAATTTCTCACTTAGGCGTTATCTTCATTTGTATTTGTATATGCGCTGTAGGAGAATCGGTAGCACCGTCGGATTTCAAGCAAAGGCTGTCACATAGCTTGTCACCACGACATGCCATGATCGAATCCCTTGAGCGATGATGATTTTTTAGTGCCTCTCAGTTCACTTAGATGCTAATTGAGTACCCGACTATAGGCAGTAAATGTCTCTGTGAGTGCTAAGTCGATGCGCCTAACAGCCTTGGCTCCCTTGTATACTTCCCAGGAAGCTGAGAATGTACCAGGTTTGTTTGAAGTGTGCCTGTCAGGGTAATAATAATTGTAAAGCGCTATATAAGTGCCATTATTATTATTTTCTTTGTGTTGATGAGGCTTGTTTTGTAGGAAAAACATGTTAAAACATTGACTAGCAGCTATAAAATAGACTTGAGTATTTGTTTTCATAAAGCACAATACCTGAGTCAGTGTGATTGATGTGTTCTCTTGTTTACTGGTGTCTAATAAAGTTGGTTCCAGCGGTGTGTTTTTCTTCTCTTTTTTGCTGTCACCTCTGGTTGGTTCTAATAAGCTGGCACCAGAATTGAAAAACGGAACAGCCTGCTTTTTGTGTGTAAACAGCTGGGGAGGAAATAGTGAAGAGAATGAATACTTTATTATGATCACAACTTAGTCTCAAGGTAGAGTATGCTCTGAAATAAAATTCATCTTGAATTATGTCATACTGTTATGTTTGTGTCGCTAAAAGAGTCAGACTATGGATACAATATTTTCATGTTGCCAAAGTCACCAATAACGTAGGAAAGAGGAAGCAACAGCTAATGACTTATCATCCATCAATTCATAGACACATAGTAAATGGATGGAGTGAACCGTAGCAAGTGCCTACAATTGTGCCACATGTTAAAAGCCAATTACATTTCCTTTCCCCACAGATTCAAATATATTCTGTAATTCATTAATGTGAAATCTTTTGAATTTATCACACATCTTATATCAGAAGGGCCAAAAACATGCCCTGACGTTCTACACCTACATTTTTATTGTGAGAAGTTCAAATTAATAAAAATGAAATGTAGCATGTGTATGGTTGAGCTGTATCTTATTTATCATTTAAAATGTTATGGATACAACTTTTCAAAAACATGCACCTAAATCCACACAAAAATGATAATCATGTTAAAAGATTAAATTCTTCACTTTGACAGTTAATAACTTTTGAAGATGTATCTTTCTCTATAAAAATCTTTAAAATAATAATATTTAGATTTGAATAGCACATTTCCAGACACTACAGACTTGCTCAATGCGATTTACAATATACCATTTTCCCAACATACAAAAGGGAGACACACATATACATTCAGAGTATGCAAGGAATCAGTTGGTTAACGATTCACATGTGTAGATTTACCAAAACATTCACTGCTTATAGTTGGGTATTAAACAGCAAAGGTTAGCAGAAAAATCTGAGGGAATCCAAAAACGAAGCTTCCATGTGATGATATTTCACACATACTTACTAAACACAATTAAAATATAGCTCCAACATATATACATGCTAAGTTTCAGGAGAATCCAAGTCCATCTTGAAGAATGTGATGTATTTGAAGTTCAAAGCTTTTTTTGGCTCACCTAAAATAATCCCTTTAAAGCTATAAATGTAATTTACTCACTACGTTCTTTGTATCTATACGCAATGTGGTAAACACTTCATCACTGCAATACGAGCTCGGCCAGCCATAACCTATGGCATGGGACGAGTCCACATCTTTGAGCTGACCCCACATCATAACCTTTGGGTCTTTTCTGTGGAGTAAAGGTGGTCATTTAATAAGTGAAATACTCATTAAGGAACAGTCCAGTCTAGATTATCTGAAACTCTTTGTTTCTATCTTCATAGTCTGAACTACCAAATTACAACATAATGGCATCAAAGACTTGTTAGACCTATACTGACTGCTCACATCGGGTCTTATTTTGCTCTTTGCAAAGCCATTGAATTTTAGTGTTCGGGGCACCAATGGTTATTTCAACAAACTGTTATGTATACAGTGTCTTTTGCAAATTGTCTTGTCTTTGTCTGTCTACCACACAATATTCTATCTTTTCTTCAATTAATTGCAGATGCCTGCAATGAGACAAAATCATTAATTCAATTACATAATTATGACTGAATAAATAGTTCTTTATTTGTAAATGGGAAGAATTGAAAAATCTTGCGACAATAACCATTTCAATATAAAGAAATTTTCATAATTCCTTCCTTTCTTTTACCACCGCATACATTCCTAAAACATCAGTTTCTTATCATTAACTTATTATCAACTTATTATCAATCCAATTATTTTTTTACTAAATTTTAAATCTTTCCTAAATCAATCTCCTCATTAACACCAAATCTCATATTCTAAGATCAATAAAGCTGTGTGACTGACTTAGAAGGATGCTGCACCGTTGTCCAAGTCTGCTGCTGTGCCTCCACTATGTTGCCTAGTCCCAGATCCACCAAAATATCCAAGCAGGTCAGGCCTGGGATGACATCATTGGCACCATCTTTATCTTCTGTCTCACTATCTGGACTGACATCTCCGCTCCCTGTGTCAACACCACTCAATAGCTTGGGGAATGAATTTACAACGGCTCTCTCTAGTTTGCTTAATTTGCTCTGGTGAATGTACAGGAAATTATCAAAAAAGTTTAACAGCAACCTTTATAAAACATAAAGAAGCTTAAAAAAACATTTCAACATTTACAGTCAAACTTGCCTTTAAAGATTACCGGTTATCATCATAAAAAATTATTTATAGCAGTTGATAATAGTGAAAAAAAATATATGGTTAATCAAGACCATTGGTCTCTTTTACAGGCTTTTTTCTATATAGGTAGTCTTTAAAGCAAGCTTGACTGTATAATAAATAATAAACTAAGATAACTGAATTATAAATCCTCCTTCAATAAGTCAGCTGACTTTCACAACAAAGCAGAGCACAAACAAATTTTTTTCTGTTGTATACTAAACAATAAATTAACTGCAATATAATTATTGTCACTCTAGTAGTCTTAAGTGTCTTTTAGATATTGATACTATGCTTGATGAATATATAACAAAAAGGTTAAAACATGAACTTGCTTTACCTGCTCTGATGTCAAAGGGACAGCATCCCCAAAGCTTCCAAATGCATCACCAGCATTTTGAATGACTGCAGGAGGTGGTGGCGGAGGAGCACTGCCAAAATCTGCCCAGCCTGCATCGTCAGCACCACCATCAGCATCGTCAAAGTCTCCAAAATCATCATCATCATTTGGAACGGACACAGCATCATCAACGGAATTCTTAAAGGGTGCTGAATCAAAATTAGCAAAGTCATCATCATTTGCAGCACCAAAGTCTCCGAAATCATCATCTTCATCCTCGTCGACTGCAAAGTCAAGTGGTGGTCCATCAAACTTATCCCCCTCTTCCTCCTCAGATTCACATATACTTGCCCTGAAAGTGATTGGAGGGACTTCTTCAGAGGGGTCACTTTCTGTCCGCTGACGATTAGAACCAAAGCTACCAAACTCATCTTCACCATCATCACTTGGTGGGGTCACAGATTCAGGAATATCAATACTTTTTGTTACTAGACTTTTCACTTCGTCGATCTCCTTTACACTTGAACTTTCAGATGCTTCGCATGCTGTGTCGAATTCAGATTTGATATCTGCATTATCACATATTACAATGTCTTCATTTTTATCTTTGATGTTTGCAACATTTAAACTAGAACTTGTTTCAAGCTCATTTTCTGAATCACCAGAGTCATAGGATTTATCACTTAATCTTAATTCACTTTGCTCATCATTATCATTTAACGTTTCATTACATTGTTCATCGGTTTTAGAAAAATTACAAGAGTCTATAGAACTTTCATTATGGTCATGTTCACTCTCCTGGAAATCTTCAGAAAAATCATCATTTATTTTGCCTATAGACTTATCACCTTTTTCACTTTGTGTTGGGGAATCACAGACACCACCTGTTATATCATTTGTACTAAATGGCTCATTATTTATATCACATTCATTCTCGTTTATACTTTGTTCAGGTTCTTGTGAGTTATGGAAATCACCAAAATTATCGGTTGCACTAAAATCACACCAATCATCCTCAACATTTTCTTCTGTATTAGTGACAGTAAAGTTATTGTCACTTTCATTATCATGGGAGGAATTACTGTCAGCATGATTATCACTTGCTGTAACTTGATAAAGGGACTCCTGCTGCACACATGTTTTTATGGTTTCACTATTGTTTATCTTTGTGTCCTGCTCAGACAACATGACAACGTCAGAAGCGCTATCTTCAGGGCAAACTTCTTGAGGGCCACTGACTGCTAAGCTAGGAGAGAGGTCAGAGCCAAACACACCAGAGTCCATGGTAGAGGCGTTACTGTACATCGACTCATTAATACCCTTTGTTAAGGTGCACTGCTGCCTGTCACCTGTTATACTCTCAGATTCACCACATCCAGAGTCAAGCTCCAATGTTTCAACTTTAAAATTGTCACTAACGTCTGGACAACCATCAAGCTGCACATCATCAGAACCTACATTTGCCTTTAATTGTGACAACTCTTGAGAGACATCTTCACAATCCACTACATTGTCATCACAGTTATTCTCAGTACCACAGTCATCATTAAGTGGTAATTGACCACCGTCAGACAAGTCTCCCAATTTTAATGAGGACTTGCTGACCTTTTCAGCTTCATTTTTGTTGTTTATATCTTCTGCAAGACTGTGTGATTCTTCGCTTCCAACATCATCATCAGCTACATCTATTTCAGCAAATGTGGGTGTCAGTGCAGGTACGGGGGACTCTGATGAAACGTCATCAAGTGAACTTGTGCCAGGAGCGCTTGCAAAATTTCCAAAATCTTCATCATCGTCATCTTCATTCCATTCAAAGGGAGCATCATCATCAAAAGGAGGAGGAGAAGAAGAAACTATAGGGATGACGTTAGACATGGTTTTTGTCTTTCAATACATGTAGAAACCTGGAGATAATGGAAAGAAAAACATTATGATAACAAAATAGAGGGAGAAACAATCCTTAAGCACAGATTTATCCAAAATAGTTTCAATTCTGAAAATACTACACACCACAATTAACTAGAATGTCTAAAATCTTAAATAATCCGAAGCATGTGCTAAAACTACATACTGGAGAAAAATTTACTTTATACTTTTAAAAAAGTTATTCTGGTCATACCAGCTGTTAAATCCCAGATTGATGTCAATACACCTAACATTTCCTCAAAATTGTTTGTGTGTGTACCGCAGTCATTTTTTTCATACAAGTACAAGAGTACTAGGGCGGGTCACTACTCACAGAAATTAAGGGCATATTGATATTTTAACAGACCTCGACATGCTAAAAACAAAAATCACAAAAAAATATTTCAAAATATCTAAGTGACGTCAAAATTTCCCATCTTTTACAAACATTTTTTTTCAGTCTGGTATGGATTTGATAAACATGTAATGGCTTTGTATTACATACTTTACTCCGCATAAAACGAAAATCAAATTTAAAAATTCTTAAAAAAGATTCAAAAAATTAGGTTTTTTAAAAGTATCAGAAAAATAATGTTTATTGACTTACATTGTTTGGCTTGACATTTAATTGACATAAAAGGATACTCAAAACATAAAAATCCATAAATCTGTTTTCTTTTAATATTGTTTACAAACGACCGTAAAACGACATTGTTTCTTTAGCAATATTCAGATGCTTTGGAAATGATTGTGTGAATGAAGATTTCAAAACCTCTTCTCGTGGCAGACCACAAGTAAGCAAAATGGCTCATACAGATTTGCATCCGACCACAGTAAATTAGACTCTGATGAGCGGTTGCCTCTGTGTTGATGGTTGGAACTCCTCGTTCTCACCCCTGTGTCTGCATACTCAGATTCCCCATGAACTCTCAAAATCTGTTGAACAGCAAATTCTCTCTGCTCTTCAACATCACATAACAGCATCGTTTGAAGAATATGCTCAGCGTGAGCATTCTTTGCTGATGGTTTCACATACTTTATCATGGTCCATGAGTGAGTCAATCCAGTTGTGCTGGACTTCTTATCTCAAACCACATACTTGCTTTATAAATGTATCTAGTCTTATCAAGTGGTCTAGCGTGGATCTTGTTTTCCTAAAGTTTCAAGATACCAAGGAAAGGCACTTTTGTTAACTAGTTTTTTCATAAGTTTGCACAGGCAAGATGTTAAAAGCTATTGGTCCAGGGGGGGGGGGGCAGCTGATATAT
>JAUUEB010410860.1:0-12081 GCA_032362205.1 Clione limacina
GCTGACCGAAATCGCAAAAATCGCTCTCCTGTCTATACTTATGGACCAAATATAATCTTGTTGGTACTCATTATGTTTATCTAGACGAGACAAATACAACTATTTATTTTCTGAAGCGGTCTGAAAATAAGAAACATAAAAGTTGTTAAAGTGTAACATTCATATGATCATGGTTACCAATCCTGTTACCAGGAGTACTTTTCTTATTTCTTTCACGTATATTAGATGGTGGTATATTGTTAGTGTATGATTCGATTTGCACATACATGATATTTGTGCGGTGTGCATTTGTTCCTACTCCTGAGAGAGTGTCCATCTTGAAGTCATTATTATCGACTACAGCTATTGATGGCTTTATATCATCAAGTTCGTATGGACAGTCTAAAGAGTGCATTAGGTCATTGACATCCTAGAGATCCCTGAGCATCTGCACATCATTATAACTGATCCCCAGTCCTTCTTTATGAAGGACGTCTACAATATGTCTACTCTTTGTTAGTCAATGTATCATAATAGATAGGTTTGTGGTAAAAGCAGTACGTTTACCAGTCACATAGCTCGTTACTATAAGGGTAGTTGCTTGTTCTATGGTACAATCGTCAGTTTCATTGTTGTTTGGATTTTCAACAACGATATAAGTCTAAGAAGCAGTTCATTTGATTTCTCAAACTTCTCTAGGTCAGGAATTGAGGGAGACCTTGGGATGGTTTCTGACTGATGCATATATGAACTTATCCTAGAGGCAACATTTTTCAGTAACTGATACCTAACGACAGTAATGCTGCTTCCATATATCACATAAATCAAATATGTGTTGACAAAAACTTTGTGACATCCCTTTGTTTGAAATAATATATTCCTTCTGCTTGCTTAATTAACCCTTTCCCGATTAAGTATACCTGCTTTGTAATTAAGCCAAATACATATTTTTGGCGCACCCTGCACATACTCACCCCTGTCGTAATTATATGTTCTGTTCAGTAATCCGTGATCCAGTTTCATATTTCCAATACAAACATTAAAAACTACATAAACGATTAGATTCTTGGTAACTGTAAATAATCGCTACAAAAAACAGGAAAAATGCGCGACGCTGTTAGCGGATGTGTAAAGTTTTGATTGTAAATCGTAAAATCGCTGCCATTTCTATACTAATTTACCAAAGGTGTTCTTTCTTATACTCAAAATGTTCGTCTAAATGAGACAAAATTAAAAGGTGCTTTTCCATTGAGTTAAGCGGTATCAATATAAGAAAATACTCCTGGTGACAGGATTGGTAACCATGATCATATGAATGTTACACTTTAATCACATTTATTTATCTTATTTTCAGACAGCTTGAGAAAATCAATAGCAATGTTGAATTTGTCTCGTGGAGACGAACATAATGACTATCAACAAGGTTATAGTTGGTCCATATCTATAGACAGGAGAGCAAGTTTTGCGATTTCGGTCGACGCGTACCGGAAGTAATTTTTCGTTTATATCTCCGTTGTGAAACCAAGTTTTGGAGAAAATGGTTACGGAATTCATAATAATGACTCTACTATCTAGGCTTAGCGCCTGCCATTAACAGGTACAGGCTAGGGCTGATCGCTGTGTCGGTTAACTGTTACTTCGTAGGATATATAAGCAGTGTTACAACTTACATACGTAGTGTAGCAGCACCTTCGATATGACCTACCATACATTGATGGATAAATAAACCTTATTGTACGTGCTACAACACAGACTCGCAAGTCGACGTTTTGATACCATACTTAAGTATAACACAAAAGCAGCGTTAAGCTTATTCTAAGCAAATCCGCATATGACAAAATATTTCAAACATGATTGACACGTGTCAGCACGCATCTGCAGAAAGCATGCAACAGAGTATGCTTTTGCTCGAGCTGCTAAAATGGTTGCAGAGAACTTGTAACATTGGATCGCAGAATCTGAGTAAGGCATCTTTAAGCCCTCGAAAATGCTCACGAGTTACGCTCTGGTGTGCGGTGCGTTGCAGAGAAAAATCCCGTAGGTTTTTACCGTTGCAGAGAAAAGTACCGTAGGTTTGGCCCGTTGCAGAGAAAAGTAGCGTAGGTCAAGGACTTGCGCTAATTTTCCTTGCAACTGACAACCTACGGTAGTTTTCCTTGCAACCCGTGATACATTTTACCGTAAGTGTAATTTCTAAATTTTCTAATTTCACCAAAAATAAACATACAGACATGAAACCAAGAGTGAAATGTGCGTTATTTTTTTCTTGTGCTTATAGTGGCGAAAAGTGAAATTTGACCTACTTACGACCTACGGTATTTTTTCTTGCAGCGGCAGAGTAGTAGTGCGGTAATGTATTCACAGGAAGGGGGAGGGGGCGGGGCGAATCAGTTTGCAATGAATTGTTTGGCAAATTATGTTTTAATGTTTCAAAAAGTATTTTAAACCTTAAAACATAATTTGCCAAAAATGTCATTATTAATGGATTCGTACAGGGGTCATGCAAATGAGTACTTACTCATGAAATGGTATAATTCTAGCTAATATAACGCTGGTCAAGGCCCCAGTACGGTTCGACTTTCAATACAAAATGTTATTGTTAAATAAATGGTTAGAAAACACTATAAAGAACATAAAACATAATTTGCCAGAAATGTCATGGTTAATTTATTCGTGCAGGGGTTATGCAAATGACGAATTCTTCATAAAAGGCAGTTATCTAACCTTATTAACGCATTTGCATTACCCGTGTACGAGTCAATTTACCATTAATGTTTTGGTGACTTGAATTTATCGATAGTATACACTATTAAGTAAACAAAAAATACTAAGTTTAATTTAATGCTGATAAATAAGGCACGGTAATTGCCAGTGGCACTGAAAAGGCTTTTGTTTTTTACGATATATTGCTATATACGCTGAGCACCTAACTAAAAAGGTCATTTTTGTCACGAAAAAGTCAACCAAAGTCTCTATGTTTTCCATCTGATTAAGACGTGTCATTTCATCATTTGTATTGGTGCTGACTTTTTGACGTCACGATCAAACTGGACCTTATTACTCAATAACTAATAGTTAATACCGTAGAAAAAAATACATATTTGTAATCGTCTCGGCAACATCTTTCATTTGCGACCAATTTCAATCCATTCTGAGCACATCGGTATTTTGATCATTGGTCAGTCATAGTGGTCAGATTGTTCAAGTTAATTTTTTGGCAAGGCAAAATTTGGAGTCCATGTATCCTTAGGTTGAGTCATGGGAGGGGGGGTGGTGAAGAGAAACCATTTAGAATTATCATTACAAACTGCGCAATTGGAAACTGCAGAGCAACCAAAAGGGCACTGACTTAGGTACTTAGACTCCTTATGAAAATATAATTTGATTTTATGAAGTCGTATTTTTTGCCTGGGAGTGTTCCAATTATAGTATGAAATTCTTAAACAACTCCGTCTCCTTTTGACGAAATTTGAGTAAATAATCAAATTAAATTCAAACTATTTTTAGAATAGCACATTTTATATTATAGATTAATTATGTGTAAAATTCATACGAATAAACCTAATTCGGCATAAAACTTTAAAAACAACAACATTGATTTGACTTTGATGAAGTATAATGAAGTCGTTTAACAGCCCACGTGGGTCCTTAGTATAATGCAGCGGGAACTTAGGAGTAGGAAAAAAAATAGCTAAGTCATTTTAACTCAGTTAACGTACATTCGAATAATCGGATTCTGAGACATAACCACATAGGGTCATCGAGTATAGATGCACGGGCGCTGGAAGGTAAAAAATGGCAAGGGGGCAGCTTATGACTCTAAAGAGTAACAAGCAAAACCTAGGTATAACTCTGAAGAGTAAAAAACAAAAGACATGGGGCAGTCGCCCCCGCTGCCCCGCGGTTTCCAGCACCCCTCAATAGATAGATCAAGGGTCAAGCTGCAGGACTATGACTACCTGCTGTTAACTGTCGGCATTACGCAAGTTAGATAAGCCTGACCCGAGGGTTCCTTAATAGTTCCGTAGTTTTGGTACCCTCGGCCTGGCCTAATCGATATCTGGTTCATATTTATTGAATGTATATTGTTTTGTACTCAAACCACTTAACGTACCAGGCTGATCAGTGTTTGTTATACCTCACTTTGTTGTCAAACGCGGTCACACTTTATCGTCAAACGTGGCCACACTTTATCGTCAAACGTGGCCACACTGTATTGTGAAACGTGGTCACACTTTAGTGTCAAACTTGGCCACACTTTAGTGTGAAACGTGGCAACACTTTATGGTCAAACATGGCCACATTTTATTTTCAAACGTGGACACACTTTATTGTCAAACGTGGCCACACTTTATTGTGAAACGTGGACACACTGTATTTTGAAACGTGGTCAAACTTTAGTGTCAAACGTGGCCATACTTTATTGTCAAACGCGGCCACACTTTATTGTGAAACGTTGCCACACTTTATTGTGAAACGTGGCCACACTTTAATGTGAAACGTGGCCTCACTTTAGTGTCAAACGTGGCCATATTTTATTGTCAAACATGACCATATTTTATTGTCAAACGTGGCCACACTTTATTGTGAAACGTAGCCACATTTTATCGTCAAACGTGGCCACACTTTACTGTGAAACGTGACCACACTTTATTGTGAAACCTGGTGACACTTTATTGTGAAACGTGGCCACACTTTATTGTGAAACGTGGCCACACTTTGTTGTGAAACCTGGCGACACTTTATTGTGAAACGTGGCCACACTTTATTGTGAAACGTGGCCACACTTTATTGTGAACCGTGGCCACACTTTTTTAAGACGTGGCCACACTTTAATGTCAAACGTGGCCATATTTTATTGTCAAACATGGCCATATTTTATTGTCAAACGTGACCATATTTTATTGTCAAACGTAGTCATATTTTATTGTCAAAGTGGCCATAGATTATTGTCAAACGTAGCCACACTTTATTGTGAAATGTAGCCACACTTTATCGTCAAACGTGGCCACACTTTACTGTGAAGCGTGACCACACTTTATTGTGAAACCTGGCGACACTTTATTGAGAAACGTGGCCACACTTTATTGTGAAACGTGACCACACTTTATTGTGAAACCTGGCGACACTTTAGTGTGAAACGTGGCCACACTTTATTTTGAAACGTGGTCACACTTTATTCTGAAACCTGGCGACACTTTATTGTGAAACGTGGCCACACTTAAATGTGAAACGTGGCCACACTTTATTGTGAAACTTGGCGACACTTTATTGTGAAACGTGGCCACACTTTATTGTGAAACGTGGTCACACTTTATTGTGAAACTTGGCGACACCTTAATGTCAAACTCGGCTCCACTTTAGTGTAAAACGTGGACACACGTTATTGTGAAAAGTGGCCACAATAAAGTGTCAAACGTGGACACACTTTATTGTGAAAAGTGGACACAATTTATTGTCAAACGTAGCCACACCTTATTGTGAAACGTGCCCACACATGTGGCGACATGAATTAATGCATGTGAGTGTACTATTTCTTTATACCTACATTGCGTCCACATACCATTGTGCTATATAAACAAGTGTTACATCTTTTTAAGATTAACCTGAATGCGCTTTTAATCTGTTTATTAAATGTTTCGCAAGTTTCCCATGACTCATCTTTACAGCGATTAACGAGTGACAAATGATCAAAAACATTGTAAAATGAAGAAATTCGAGAAAATATATATCATAACACCTTTATTTATAACATCAAAAAAGCAAATCTTCGAACATTTAAAAAGAAATGACAAAGTGCTTGAGGTTCGAATATCATTGTACCAATAGTTTGAGATAAATGATACCTGTAAAATGGTAAAAGCACATTGTTTGAGGCCAAATTATCAAAAACCGTTTTTTACGACATTCATTTTTCTTCAAATATCACCCTTCGACACTGATTTTCTATATTTCACCATTTTTCTCACTTATTTCCTTCCTAATTTTAATAATATTGTTCATTATCATTCTCTCCCTTTTAATATTCTTCACCCTCCTCTTCTCCTTCTCCTTCAACAGAGTCCACTCCGACCTCTTCGTAGTCCTTCTCTAGAGCCGCTAAGTCCTCTCTGGCTTCAGAGAACTCTCCTTCCTCCATACCTTCACCGACGTACCTGTATGGGTGGAGAGAGAATCAGGATTTTTATTGTGAGTTTTAACGTTTCAACATTGGGAGGAAATGGAAATAAATAAGAGTACCCTGGTTAATATGTTTTAAAAAACAAGTTTGTATAATTAAGGGAGGTAACCAAGTAATACAAATGACATTCTTTTTTTAAACATAGCTTCCCTTTATGAAAAAGATTAATTCTCGGCACCAATAATTGGTGTAGATTATGTGACGCTGTCCGTTTGTCTAGTCTGTGGACACACAGGAAATATACCAACTCATTGCCGTAAAATAGTGCACGATGTTGTAAATCTACACGATGAAGACCCCTATCTAATAACAGCAATATCCGTTAATAATTGACAGAGTTATGGAATTAAAGTAATTACCAAAGAATGATAGATAAAAAGAGTACCCTGGTTAGTATGTTGTAAAAAACGAAATAGTTTGTATAATTAAGGGGAACAACAAAGAAATACAAATAACATTCTTTTTTTAATATAGCTTCCCTTTATGAAATAGATTAATTCTCGACACAAAGAATTGGTGTAGAGTATGTGACGCTGTCCGTTTGCCCGTGGACAAGATAACTCAAGAAATATACCACTCATTTCCGTAAAAGCTTGTACGATGTTGTAAATACACACGATGAAGACGTCTATCTAATTAAGCAATTTCCGTAAACAATTGAAAGAGTTATGGAATTGAAAGTAATTACCAAAGAATGATAGAGATAAACTCGATTGTCTCCATCATTGTAACATGTGTGTTCAAGAACGCGTTTAATACCGGTGCCCGTGCGCAGTTTTTGCGGGAAACTTTGTACTGTGTGATCTTTTCATGAACCGTTTAAAGCGTATTATTGATTGCAATCCAAGCAGGAATTTAATTTTCTCAATGTTTTTCAATACATATTTTGATAAAGTTATATTTAAGTAATGCTGACATGGTACAATAAGGAAATGTATTATTTTTTACATGGTGTCGAGCTTATACTCTATCTGAGTACTCATGTTTCTAGTCTTAATTGTGTAAGGTTACATTGGAATTAACAATGAGGGCAGAGAAAGGATCTATACATTAAAATCGAAAATATATTATGTTGGATTACTTATGACTAAAATGATTAAATTTTAATACACGCAAACATTGTAATCTAAACATTTAAAAGAAGAAACTATAATGATATTGACAATATTAGTTTGCTGTCTTCTCCGTAACGACTGAATGGACAGCATTGTGATTTATTTATACTATAGTTATTGTCTTTCTCTAAAATGACGTCTTATATCGAAGAAAAACATATGTTGACTGGTTTTGCCTGCGAGAACTGTTGTAGACACAAATGTTTTTGTTTATCTCTTAACATCTTTCTTTGGCCACGTGGGCAGCCGTAACCCATCTTCAAAAGGTAATCTTATATCTAAAGTGTTCGCGCTAGAGTTAACAGATAGTAGGTAGGACCTTTACATTTTTAAATGCTGTACGTATGGAACCCTAGACGAGAACACTTTTTGATTGAACTACCAAGTAATCTTCAGCGTGCGCTACTTGCGTATGGGACCGTCGCTTTATTCTGTCTGTCTCTTGAAAGATACGTAGTAGATACAGCTTACACAAAAAGATTAGAATGTGCGTTCATCTATCGAATATGACATATATATCGCATGTTCGGTAAGCACCATCATCACATATCACGATAGCCATTTTCAATTTCTTTCCACCGAGAGATTTAACCACCTTCTGACTATTATTGTAATTATATGGTAGTCGTAACGCTCAAAATCGATGTTATTTTAATAGGTGATCGATTTGTTTAACTAGCTTGATTATGATTTAGCCTTTCCATAAGGGTCTATAATAAACAATCTGAATATGCCCCCGTATCACAACAAACTTACCAATGGACGAAGGCTCTCTTGGCATACATAAGATCAAACTTGTGGTCAAGTCTTGCCCAGGCTTCAGCTATAGCTGTTGTGTTACTCAACATACACACTGCACGCTGGACCTTGGCCAGATCTCCTCCTGGCACAACTGTTGGGGGCTGGTAGTTGATACCAACCTAAGAAATAACGTTGAAATAATCAATGATAAAAACAGCCAAATAGGAAAAGCATTTTAACACTTTTATTGATTTTACAACATATCCACTTCATCCACTTTGTATGAAGAATTTTTCAAAGAGATTGTCTTTGTTTGGAATTATAAATACTGTGAATTACTTTATATTTCTAGAAAACCTTGCAGATTATGACAAATGATATGGCAAAGTCAATGACAGGTGTTTCTAACAATATTTAAGGGAGAGTGAGACTCAATAGATCAGTACGAACACGATAGTCTCTCAGAACGGTCACTGTCTTTACAATCCCCTAACAATCTTACCTTTACATGATAGGATACAGTTTCATGTATAGGTGCCATGCTATATGATTTAACTAACATTTTACATATACAAAAATCAGATCATCCAAAACGATGCATGTCTCAATGTTGTAATAGCCGATGTAGTAAAGATAATCGTACCTAATATTGACTGAAACGTCGTTCTCTTAAACACTTAAGGTTTGGTCTGACTACTTAACACAGGCGCGTAGCCAGGATTTTGAAATGGGGGGGACAACATTGGATATTATCAAAGCAATTGAGATTGGTTTAAAAAGATGCAAATTAAGAGCATATTATCAAAGAAATGGCCGTTAAGCGGCCAATGTTTTTTAGATTAGTTAAAATTGTTTAAATTTAGAGCATTTTGGATATCAAATGTGGGGGGAGCTTTCTCACATGTCCCTCCTGGCTACGCGCCTGACTTAAAATGATGTTCATGTCTCACCTTAAAGCCAGTAGGACACCAGTCGACAAACTGGATAGTTCTCTTTGTTTTGATCGTAGCTATGGCGGCATTGACGTCCTTGGGTACTACGTCACCACGGTACAGCATACAACATGCCATGTATTTCCCATGACGTGGATCACATTTCACCATCTGATTGGCAGGCTCAAAACATGCGTTGGTGATTTCAGCAACTGAAAGCTGTTCATGGTACGCCTGAAAATACAAAAAGAACAAAATTATTATTACATCCCCGAAATAATATAAGATGTTCTTTAATGTGTATATTCAAGATTTTCCTTGCATATATAATATATAGTCTCATACAAAATTTTAATGCATTAACATATATTTGTTGACTTATAGTATAAGCTGTGTTACAAAATGTTATGTCTTGAAACAGAATATTGAACTATAACAATCTAGTCAAAACATTACCTTTTCAGCTGAGATGACAGGAGCATATGTTGCCAAAGGAAAGTGGATCCTAGGGTATGGGACAAGGTTAGTTTGAAACTCAGTCAAATCCACGTTAAGGGCACCATCAAATCGTAGTGACGCAGTGATGGAAGATACAATCTGACCAATCAGCCGGTTCAGATTGGTGTATGTAGGTCGTTCAATGTCCAGGTTTCTTCGGCAGATGTCGTAGATTGCCTCATTGTCTACCATAAAAGCACAGTCAGAATGCTCAAGGGTAGTGTGGGTTGTCAAGATTGAGTTGTACGGCTCAACAACTGCTGTAGATATCTGGACGAGTTGTTGAAAAAAGATAGTGTGAGATTTTAAATTCCAAGTCATCCAAAACAAAATAAACAAACAAAAACAACTTAACAGTAAAAAAAAAAAACACTTGCCAATTAGGGAACAATCACAGATTCATGCGAATTTGACATTTGATCTGGCTTGTCTGAGTTATTCTAAGAACACTCGCAAATTATGAGAAAATTTAAACACAAGATTAGATTTAAATCGATTAAACTCATTCAATTCATAAGGGTTAGATGATCACAGACTTGGCATTAAATGACAAAACCGCAGCAGATAATGATAAAGCTGTCCGATAAGTAAAGATGATATTATTAAATACGACATAAGTATAGACGTCAATGCCGCCATCGCTACGATCAAAATAAGGCTGATAAACATCAAAGGTCTCCATCGTTTATAATTGTTTAAAACAATATTCTTACAATGACATGGTAAAGCAAAAACGTATATTCAATTTTTAGAACTAAAATTCGGCATATTGTTAACAAGAAAGATAATAAAAAGGTAAAACAAGAATTGTATTCTCAAGATGTGACAAGTAAAATGTATATATCTACTATCTACCTGTGGTGCGGGGTACACAGCAAACTCCAGCTTAGATTTCTTGCCGTAGTCAACAGAGAGACGTTCCATCAAAAGGGATGCAAAACCAGATCCAGTACCACCTCCAAAACTGATGAATTGATTAAAAAGTTTAAAGTTTTATAGGACTAGAGCTAAAACACAAACATTATGAATATAGGCTAAATAAAAACATGATATTACAATATTAGTCCATACAGGATCAAGGACATACTATACTATATAAGTCAATCTTAGGGGAACAGGGTCAAGAATAATACGGACCGAGGGTCAAGACACACCAATAATCTTTATCATTTGTTACTGAACAGCTATTGGATTCGTTTTCATAGACTGATTTAGGGAACAATATAATCGTCCGACGCTTTTTTATGCCCAAACATTTGAGAAATGTATTATCTATGATAGCAATACTCTATTATGCGTAGTTAATATGATTATAATATTCATGCTTTAGTGGAACGTTTTCTGAAAATCAATTTTTGCGGATCCATCGCGCAAAAAAACTGAAAAAAGAGGTGAAACTTAATAGGCAAGATTTAGGTAAATTGGTTTTTAAGTGTTAAAAGTACGTACTCGGGTCACTACTATTTATTTATTTACCTATGGAAGATGAGGAAGCCCTGGAGTCCAGTACATTGATCAGCTAACTTTCTGAGACGATCAAGCACTAAATCGATAATCTCTTTTCCAATTGTGTAGTGACCTCTGGCATAGTTGTTAGCGGCGTCTTCCTTACCAGTGATCAGTTGCTCGGGATGGAACAATTGTCGGTAGGTTCCGGTTCGAACCTCATCTAGATAAGGATCACAATGAAAATAGTTCTGAATGATATATGTCATAAACTGTCACAACATGTAATGTTCTAACCATTCTTAAGCCGTGATTAGTTTTCTTACGTTCTTTACCAAAAAAAAAACGCTTTGATAATAAAGACCAAAATAGCGTCAGGCAGATCCTAAAAAAATCAAACACACAAATTAACTCCATTCTAATTAAAAGCAGACGAACGAAACGCCTCATAAATTTGAATAGGGGTTTTCCGACTTGTTTATAACATTTAGAATCAATATTGACTAAATCATGAGGAATGGTTTGTCAAGAAAAATGTTCAGTTTGTCTTTTTTCCAAATAAAAGGTTAGCGCCCCTTCAACTTCTATACATGTCACTTCACAAGTAATAAATTACCGTATTAACGTTATAGGTGGACAGGTCGCCTACCTCTTTAATCTCTCTACCTGTATGGCATAAGCTGGGCTGTTTCAAGTGTATGTAGAAAACACTTAAATGTGTTAACTCATTCTAGTACAAAACAGATCATGCTAATTTTAATAGCTATCAAGCATTGTAGGGTGAGAGAAAGCCTATTGTGTCTAAATATGTTTTTGAGGTTTGAATTTCATTCTATACCTGTTTTGTTTGCATTATCCAGCATGCGTCTATTTGCCCTTAACACTGTGCTTAATTGATGAAACTTGAACTACTGGCTTGTCAAATTTGGTGATATCAAACAGATATAATTTATTTATTTTGTGTATATACTAGGCGTCAAAAGTCTTTTTGCATGTTTTTCTAGTGCACCCCATACTTTTATTTACTGAAATACATACGAAAAATATATAGATATGTTTACAACAACTTATTATAAACAAATTGAACACATTATTTGGCAGTGAGTAATACTCACTTATTCGACATTCTAAATGAAAAGCGTTACCCCCCTACTATTTGCTTACACGATTTGACTAAAACACTGTGTCA
>JAUUEB010411082.1:0-12080 GCA_032362205.1 Clione limacina
CAGTAGGCTCCAGCTCAGTTCCAGCTCCAACTCAGACCTATTTAAAGAAATAAACTTATTTATAGACATTTGACCTAAATGACCCGGAAAAAATAATTTTCAAAATCAGTTTTTACCTTTTTGGTATTGCCAGGTTTAAAGCTTTACTTGACCAAGCGTGTTGTCACTTTTGTTATAAAAAGTACTCAATCCGGAGTCGCAGGAATAAAGCTTTACCCTGCTATACTATAGGAATTGATTGGACATACTTTTTCGCTGGATTGTCTTAATTATACGGGATTTTTTTTCGATCGCTGAATTCTGTAAAAATCAATAAAAACTGTATCCGGTTGAGGCACGGGAGGGGGGAGAAATCTCTTATTCCCCCTAACTAATTACCCAATAAAGAAAGTTGTCCTGAGAAACTTGACCGTCAACCTATCGAGGTCATAAAAAACACGCAACCTTTGGCACGTAGTGAAGGTTCTGTTTACAGGCTGTGATCATTGGCTGACGACAGACGCCAAATTTAGAACACGGAAATTAAACGTTAACACAAATAGTATGTAAACTTAAAGAAAAAAGGATGGGTCCTGGACATCGGTCCACTATTTTATCTTACACCTGAAAAATGCGGTGAGCTGTTGAAAGAATGCCACCTGCTTCGACCTCGAGGAGTATGTGTATGGCACTTCCGTTTATTATACAAATACGTCTAATTAATTAACCTCGAGAAAAAGATTTGAAATGAAACATTCGTGTGACGCATTAACAAAATAACTCTCACCCTTTCTCACGCGATTAAAATTAAAAGACAGTCAGCTTTAGCAATTTTTTTAGAACAAATTAGGGATGGTGGTAAAACCGGAACTTCTTAATAATCTTAAAAATGGTATGATTGAAAAATCAAACGAAATGCTTAAATATGATCAGTTCCTGACTGAGACAATCAAGTAAGACACGACAGATCTGCTTTATAATTACCCTTGGTAAAAGAACAAAGCCAGCAGAATATATATAGCGTGAAAAGAAAGGTCATAAAAAAGTAAGAATGTTATTTTTTCGAATCTCAGGGAAATATTCAAATGAAAAAAAGCGTATACAAAGAAACCCTGGGACGTCATTATCCTTTATGATATCTGCATAAGAGTGTGTTTTACCTGAGAGCCAGTGAGTAACAATTTGAAAGATTACCATCAATTAAGTTAAGAACCAGTCATATAAGTTATAAATAACATCAATCAAAATTCTGGCTGCACCATTTGGAACATCTAGATAAAAGGAAAACTTACAGTTTTTTTACAAAGCAAAGAAAAAATCAAAATCAAACAATGGCTCATGGAAGACTTTTAACACGGTTAAATACATATCAACTAGGTTTGAAATTAATAATTCATTAAATATGAAGTGAAAATCAAGACCCGCACAAAACAATATTTTCAAATGAATGAACTACTTTAAACCAACCATTACAGAAAGTTTACTACTCATCTAAAATTCCAGGCGCGTACTCAGGATTTTGAAATGGGGGGGGACAAACTTAGTTACAATTTAAACAATTTTTTAGATGAGTAATAAATGGTGCAAATTTAGGGCACTTTGAATTTTAAATGGGGATCGATGGTCGCGAAGCGGCCGAATTTTTGAAAATAAGAAAAAAAAATTGTGCAAATCTAGAGCAGTTTGGATCGAAATGGGGTGGGGGGACATTCCCCATCCCACCCCCCACCCCCACCCCTGGCTACGCGCCTGTAAAGTTCAATGTGTAGATTTTTTTTATAAATGGCAAAAATTAATTTCACATTCTAAACAGGTGTCTCATTTTGACCCAGCCACCATAAAGCAATGACTTAGGCACAATGCTTGCTGCACATAACAGTGACTATTTACTTAAAGTAAATGACATAAGGAAAAGATTAAGATAGTCATACCTATGACACTCGAATCAACATTCCAAAAAGCACATGCACACAAGACAATTACAATCCAGAGCGGTGTCGATGCACTATACAGGCCACAAGCAAGTACAGTACCTGCGAGAATTAATTATCTACACAACACACATCGTTGAATTTTTGTCAAACCAGTTACATGACCGGTGATGCTTAGGGGGTGAAGGTCGGATTTAAATCACACCGTGCATGTTCAAATGCTGTAGTTCTAAAAACGGTCCCTGTGCTGGCACTGCTTGCCAAAATAGCGTCAGCTCTGTGCAAAATGACCTCCGCAAAATTTGTTTATCACTTTTAACTGTTGGACAGATAAGAATTAATGTGTGTTGCTCGACCGAAGGAGGACAGATAGCGTGGGAGTTAGACCAGTGCATGGAGGGGAAAGTGGGGTGATGTCAATTTTGATCAAACATCCAAAAAACAAAACTAATAAAAGTGACATAGAAGTACGTAGAACAATTTCCGGAGATAAGGCTGAAACTTTATCAAGATAAGGGCCGAATATTTTCATTTCTTTTAAAGAAAGATTGTCTCGAATAGTAATGTCAAAGTCTATCTAAGCAAAGGTCGTCGGGGGACAATTTTGACCTGAAATATCCGTATCTCTAAGTGATTACAAAGCTAACAATATACATCACGAGTGCAGCCTGCCGCATTTGTCTAGTGATGCTGGAATTCAGGTTAATTTGAACATTATGCAAAAGTAATAAATGCTCACTGTGACAGTAAAGAACAAGTGGAAGACATTGTAGGTTAAACAAGTTGAATATGTCAAAAAATTACATACAAAGCTGTAAGGTCAAATAATGCCACCAAGGCAAGCGGTTTGAACTAAAGAACGTGGTAATTCGATGAGAATATGTGCTAATCCACAATGTCCAAAAACTTCAACTAAAAACGAACTATAAATACTCTGAAATAGTACGATTTCCAGCGAAATCCCTAATAAACTAAAGAACAATGTCGATAAATGTAAATAACATGAAGGAATGTTAATCCCAAATATTGCATGCACAAAAAATACAATAATTTAACAACCATGAAATATTATCTTAGTCTGTACAATCTGCACTTGACGTGATTGCAGTTAACGATTTAAAGCCTACATAATCTGCATGATCGGATTCAGCTCCGGAACAGCTGCTAGGCCAAATGATCAGCTCAATGCACAACCAACAAGGCTGTTTAGACATTACTAATCCAACTACATACATGTCATATATTATCTTTCTACTGAACACATTATTATTAGTTCCATCGTTTTCATAACGTTAAAGCAAATATATTTTTCCACTGGTGATTTACATTCGTCAATAATACAGTTCTTTAACTTTCGATACAGTTGATCGTTTCAAACGTACGTTTGTTATTCAGCCTAAAAGTTCGACAATAAACACGAAACCTGTTGTTTTGGTTGATTCAACTCTGGTTCGAACGAATTTGCGTTCAAAAATTAAGCTCATTAGAAAAAAACAAGCCTTATAAAAGAATCACACCAATTCAATGAATTATGAAGTAATGCATGCAATTCAATACTAGATCTCTGATAACGAGCTCGGTGCAATTTTTCAAATTGTCTACACAACTGACTTGTGCGCCGGGTGTTTTCTTTTTGTTAAGAGATAAATATCACGTTGACACCGACACAGAAGAAAATCGATTGAAAATTGATATAAAAAGAAATAACAATTTAACGCAAACTATAGAGGAATTGGAAAATAACTTGGAAATTCGAAAAACTTCGAAAACGAGTAATCCATTTAGTTTTTTTTTAATTCCTCAATGACGAACAGTCTGAAGGTATGAAGGTATGTTGTCGCCCCCCGTGTGTATGAATATCTACATGGTAATTAAGTCAATATTCGCAAATCTCACTTCAGACAAGAATAATTTATTTCTTATTTTAATTTTGAAGTATTAAGATCGACGGGTGTGTACTTGGAAAGCATACATGCTTCAACACATACGATGTTAGGCGTTGTAAAACGTGTGCACTCAACTCAGTCACGGTATACTGCGACTGTCATCGGGCAAATCAGTCCGAATACGCATCCCTTAATTTCGAGCGCCAGGTGGAGCTGGTGCAGGTCACAGGCATGACCAAACTATGTTAAAACCACGGACCACTAATTAGAGAAGTCCTTGGTTAAAACCCACGATCTTACACTCCTGACAGAGAAAACTAAAAACCATCGAAAGCTGAAGATATAAAAAACGATTCGTGATAACATAGGACTTCAATAGAATCAAAAGAAGATTAACGAAATACATTTTTATAGGGCATAGACAAAATACATAATCAGTTCAAAATATGCAAGAGATAGGCCAAGGAATATCAATATTCTCTATCATGATTAAAGTAAACAGGAAGTACATACCATCACACCTCTCCAATGATACTATTGATCTGACCTATTGAACACCTACGTTACATGACTCGGTTAATTCATGGCATATTGTCAATGTATTTAGGTCAAGACAAAACTAAAGTAGGGGAGAGAACGACAGAGTAGGCCAGGGTTTATATCCGACTTTCCCACCATGACGCGGTGATATTAGTTCACACTAAGGAAACAAATGCTTTCACATAATGACGGCATCAAGTAACCCTGACCTAGCCGGTAAAAAAGCGTTAATCAAATCTCTAGAATAAATATTGTGCAAAGCCCAAAGTTCTTCAACTCCCTCGATAAATTGTGACGGCAAATACATCAGTCGTGGCCGTATGAAAGCATCTGTTCAGCATCTGGCTGACAGTAACAGGTGACACTGTAAACATTACAATATCATGGAACACAAATAGAAATGAGAAAAGAGGAAAGATTGAAGAACAAAACACAGAATCTGGCATTTGACTTCTTTTTTTTTTTGTCGTATGGCGAAATATTTTATGAAGATTTGGAAGGCATTACCTCACCCAGAGTTTCATTATTTGCATATCAGCAAGAAGGTTCATTCCTTTCATTTCACTGTTTCAAGAATGTGTTTACATAAACAGACTGTTGACCTGTATACTAAAGCTATTGCATACGTTATATCTTTATGCGGGTAAAGAATTTTTAATTCAGTGCTCATCATGCAATGTTTTCCCAAGCTAAATTTCTTAATGCACCCCTGAAATGTTCAAAGAATAACTGAATGACCCCAATGACAGAGGAAATAACCTCGGAAAACAGAAAGGAAGCCCCAGATTGCAGTAGCAATTAACATACACTACACAATTAATGTCATTGGAAATCTAAGTAAAGTAATTATACACTATGCTACTTTAATATTACCCAGCTGTTTATTGATCAAAATACAGTATTGAACACAAACACGTTGACACATACCTAACTGTCAAATTAGAATTAACCGTGAGTCAACATTTCATATCTTCGAAATTTTTGCCCATCCGAACATCCGAAAGGCATAATATGTGTGAAATTAGTAAATCGTAAGACTCACTATACCGAAGGAATGTGAAACGTGATTCAGCATTTTATCACAAACCAAAAAAATGTACAAAATGTTTGTTTGTTTATTATCAGCCGTAGTCAAACCCCTATTTATCTGCTTTGTTTATCAATTATCATTAACCGATATCACCTCCCGACCGTTAGATAGAAACATCTGTTTTTCAGCAGTTAATAGGAAATTTATTTAAAAAAAATATGACATCACGCCCAAATGGTTATAACCTTTGGTCGTCCCCTAATTAACAAAAAGTAACAATTTGAATTTTTATATTTTACACAGACCGTTCAAAAACTTCTCAAAACATTTCTGTACATAGTTTAATCAGCAGAAATTACTTACTACTTCATCGATTTTTATGAGGGTTTTTTCAGATGAGTTTAAAAATGCCTGATTCCACTGTGTGGAGGTCATTGAAAAATACTGCTTACAAGGGGTTTTAACTTCATAATGATGAAATGATGTCCTCGAAAATCAGCCTTTTAATTTGTGTTCAGTTCGCTTCTAGAGGAGCATTGTTCACATGAACTTGGTCATGATGCCCAACAAGTTTTAATAAATGTCTGATCAACTACTGATATCCAGCTGTTTCTATCTATAACGAATCAGCGTTATATAAAATGTATCTGTTAAAATTTTGTTTTATGAACTTATTCCTGATGGGGGTCAAGTGAAACCTACATAATAAAGTTATGTACAATATTGTGAAACAGATGTTCTTTATTGAATAAATTATGTAATTGTCTGCCTGTTTCATAATAATGCTACTACTGTAATTTTAACTTGTTTCTGTAAAAAACGACATTTTCCCGCTGAAAAAATTAACGGGATTACGCGCAATATGTTTCTCTTACAAACACAGAACATAATACAGTGTGTCTATTAAGTCCGAGACATGATCGCACGCACGCACGCACGCACACGCACGCACACACACACACACACACACACACACACACAACTGCTTGAATATTCAATTTTGCTCGGTCGGTCATATCTAGACTTCTATTTTGTGTTGTAATGCTTCTTACCAATAAACATTTAGCACAATGCTATAAAAAGAAACAATCTGGTGAATACACACAAAAATACCAACAAAATTAATCCAAACATATACACATGACGCACTTCAAATTATAAAAACTTTCAAAAAATTACAACGAAAGGTAAACTACTTCATACGAAAGCCAAATCGGGATCAGCATAATGTGCATTTTGTTATAGGCTCTCGTGATTTTCTTTTATTTTCTCACATTAAGTAAATTAGTTCCTTTGATGTTGATCGATTGTTATTGTGAAATATGTTAAACAAGGCTACACTTGTAAGTATTAAAGTTTGCACTTTCATAAAAAGTTACCTAATAAACTTAATTGGCATTGTCTTGAAAAATCCAACTTTTAATTCAGACTATTTTGACAAGAAAAAAAACGATCTAAATAAAACAGAAATCTTTATATGATATGACACAAGGTTTTTTTTTGTTAGATATAAAACAATGTTAAGAAAATAATGTTCACATATATTTTCAAATTCAAAACTGAGACTGTAAATCACAAAATACACATATCTTTCACACTCAATTGTTTCATTCGTTTAAATAAAAATATAAAGTATTAAAATACTTGGAAAACCTCAGATACTTACGAAACAGTAAATGCGTTAACACAGACACAGTAATTCAAAATACATAATAAAATTTGATACACGCGCAAACATCAACAGGTATACACAACAACAATAACATATATATCTATATAGATTGTCACAGAACAACGCATAAAAAAGCAATCATTTAGAGGTTATAAACAAAGCATAAACTGTGCATCCTGCCAAATCCTATCTCAATGAGTGGCTTAACAGTTTCTCTCATTGGTAGGGGCTTACTATCGTGTTTCCATCTATCTACCTTAGGCTGTTTTGTTGAGAATTCGACTTGAAGATTACCAAAAATCGTGTAGATTGAAAAATAGTCATTATTTTTAGTCTGGCACTGTAATACTTATTAAAAATTATCAGTTTATTAACAATCAAACTGTCCGTTTTCGTAGCAAAAAAAGTCTATATTAAATTATCGTTTTTTATTATTATTATCTATTACAAATTAAAGACAATTTAACACGGAGAATGGATCAATCTTAAAATCAAACAAGATAAGACATGTTTAATTCAAAATCTAAAAAATGGGTCAAAGGTTGACGACAATTAATCAAGAGAATTTGGGAACATAAAAATATTTCAAGAACAGGTTAAGCAGCTTGTGTTAAGTGGAGACAGAACTGCGTCAGTGTTGTTACATTACGTTGCTTGTGACGTAATCGTCTACTGACCTAAGAGAGTGCCTAAGCGCAGACAGATGCTTCACTCTGGACAAGGACACTGATTATTATATCTCTAAATACAAAGTCATTGACATAGAGATAATGACACTGGCATACCTTAGTCAAATAGAAAGAAGCAAAACGAAACGGGAAGAAAGGCCAGAAAAGGAAATATAACAAGAACAATGAAAGACAAACATGAAATAGACATGGAAACATAAACAGAGGGAGAAATGAAAGGAAAAAATAAAGTAGCAAGGAAGTCAAATTATTAAGTTGGTTTCAGCCACAAATGCGCATAATTGATTATATTATAACCGCCAATTAAATATCAGAATTAGTCATTCGAAGAATCACTACTACAGATACAAATAATACTTATATAACTATCAAATAGTATAACACATTTCCCAGACAGTCATCAAGACATGTACTACTTGACAGGGAGTGCTTAGTGTAACAGGTGTATGGCATTATACTTATGTGCAGTCTGCAGACTACGTAAAATACCAACAATGCTATAAGATGTCTATGACCGACATGTTGACCAATAGACTAATCTTCTCAAGTGGACAGTTGAGATAAAGGGCAAGATATCCACGTGTGCCACGGATTATTGGCACACTTGGCAGAAGGTCAAGTCTGCTAGAACTCATACTCGAAGCAGTACGTCGAGAACACTTCTTAATCATGAATAAGCAATTCAGAGCAGAATGACGTATAAAGGACTGATAGTGCAAACAACTGTCTCAAGATGATGAAATCGTATGATATTACCATGTCATATACGAGCAAGGGTATCTCCAGTCGACCCTTTTTCTTTCTTTTTTTTCAGGGGGGGGGGGGCAAAAAACAAGACAACGTCTTTGTCAGTTGGTTGACATTCTTAAACACCCCAACCACCTAACAAACGAAACGTCTTTTCGTTTTTGTAGCAAAGAGTTGGTATAATTGAGATAATGTGACGTTACTTATTGGTACACAATTTGTTGAAGAACCTCTATGATTTATCTAATTTACATTATTTAAAACATGGGGACCAGCACTACAGCCCCCTTCATGACAAACATACAGACTATCAACGAAACCTGTTTGGTTTTTTTACTTTATGCAGTTCAGTGTACAGTAAGGCTTAGTATGCTACTTTATTGTTTTAAATACTTCTGATATTTGTTCAAACCATTCCAACCTTAAACTGCCATTTGGACGGAGGAGTGTTGGTTAACTGGATCAAAAAAGACATAGAAAATCCTAATCTAATAACTACATGACATGGTGCTGTTTAAGTTTACTGTGACTTTGTAGGATGTACGAGGTCAAATTATATGTGAGACAGCAACTAATGTCTCAGACCGCAGTACCGTCGTCACTAATATAAACTATCGCGTGTTGATGGAGAAGTTAGAAAGCTTATAAAATAGATTGCTCAGTAATCTGATTGCGTTCCTAGTTTTTGGGATACATGTACGACATCCATGAACCTATATATCTGTATAGGTCATGATGACGTCATCGCAATTGGATAAAAAATAGGATTTTATGTCTAAATAATTGGATAAAAAAGCAATCAAAAGAAACAAAAAAGTAGATGATAACCTGACAAATGAGCAAACAAACAAAATCAATACTGCACAACAAATTATGTTTAAAAATATGACATGAAGTTAGATTTTTGGCCAACACGCCGCAATATTTTGGCAACAATTGGCCCCTAATCGTGAATGAGGTAAAAACAAAACTCAAAATGTTGGCAACCAGGAAAGGGTAAAGTAAAGATAAAACGAAGGGTAATTACATTATTCCGGCCTGAACATAGCTCACCTAATCTGTTTGTTTTTGTTTATTTGTTGACAGCAAAACTATGAAATGAAAGTCGTTCACAAGTCAATAACAATTTGTATATCTTAATAACAACACCTTATCTACAGCTGGAACAGGTTCTTGTGCCAAAATATTGACAATTTTTTAAGAGGATTGTAGACGATTTTCAACAAAACAGCAAACTCTTTCATGTGATTATACAAAGATTATCAGTAGCAAAAACTTGTTTACTTCACATTTGCTTACCAGTGATATTCTCAAATATGTTTCAAACATGTGTGATATATTTTGACAAATTGCCAATTATTGCATGCTATCGCCGGACAAGAATCAAAAGATTAAGTGTTTTTTTTATTGGTCAGTGAGTTCTATTTAATAATTTACACATCATATATCCTCAATCTGTATTAGGACTGTATCGACAAGAAGCATGTGTCCCTTTATGTTGTAAATATATGTATATATACTTGTATTTAAAGAGAAAGTGCATATAAAACATCTTTATGTGTGTTGTTATAGTTATTTACAGTAAAGTGGGCATGTTTTATCATGATTTGAAATGACCGGGAACAATTTGCTTGAAACAAAAACTAAGGTTTGCTATAAAAAATCCAGACGAAGTATGACGTAAATGCTTTGTGACAAATTTGTTGTGCTTGAAATATTCAGTTAATTTGTAAAGGTTCATCGTCCTCAATACACATTGTGAGTCATAGGCGTCGATACTACCTAGACTAAGACATACCTAAAAAGCTTGTACGCATGGGATTGACCAACGGTCATATCTTGAAGAAGCGAGAGAAAAGCATCAGATTACTGTATTCTTCGCTTAGTTAATGCCACTTAGCACTTAGTTGAAGAGATCGGTACATCCGATCTCAATACAGCCACCCACTCATACTTAATACAAGTAAATCCGTCATGAACAGACTAGGGTGAGGAGCAACTCATACACTTCAAAATAAGAAGGTACATGGTTGGTACTTGATTGTGAGTGACATACTGCCAGCTAGACACGATGACCTTTTCGTTGATAACTTTCATGTTCTTGTTGAGGTGGTAGTCATTATAATAAACAAAGGGTTTCGAGGATTGTTTGTAATGTATAATGTCATGGTTGTTGATGTCGTTCGATCACGTATATTTATAGCTCTAACAAATCAACTTGTTTGTTGACGGAACTTTTTTAAACTTTGGTGCTCACCTTCGCCATAAGGGCGACTTGGCAATGTAGGTATAAATAATCATTGCATTAACCCAGAATAGGTAACAGACATGTTATGTACACAACGGGACAAACTTTTCAGGGTGAAAAATCTGCTATCTTGCTCCGCCTGCCCACCCAGCAGTTGACTTGGGTACCTGACTTATAGGCTCTGTAAGTTTACATAGGCTTGTCGCCTAACAGGTAGGCGCCTTGTATACGCTGTATGTACATGTGTGTCTCTGGTGTAGCGAATGTCTTTGTGTCTTACTAAGGTTAATCGGTCGATTCCTTGTATACTACGAATCCGCATGTGTGTCTCTGTCCTGCCTGTCAGGGGTAATATATGTAAAGCGCTTTGGGCTTGGCCCCGCTGAGGGACAGCGCTATATAAGTGACATTATTATTATACAAATCCAATGCATCTCGACTCAAATTTCTGTTTTCCTCAAACAATTTTATTTTGGTTTTATTCAAAATACACCCTGGAGAAATAATATATATTTTTTGAAAAATTGGCGTACCATATTTTTTACAACTGGCATTGGAAAACTCTCTCCACTGTCATGAGATGATGAATGGTCACCGTATATCAAGATGAAAATTGGCTATGTAGTTACAAATAAAATAAAATTATACAAACCTGAGTGGCATACATGCTCAACTGTTAATCTAAATTATGAAATAATGTGAAAATAACACACACAATAACACACAATGTAATCATGTTTCAACAACCTTAACAGCATCTTCCTTTTATTTTGGTCACATTTGGGTACTAATAGTTGTTAATTACTTGATTCTAGCTTGTATGGTAAAATATGTGACCACGATGACTCAAAACATAACACTTGTATCATATTTAGTTGCACCCCTCCCCACAACCGTACTTGTGTTAAGAAACTCCCACTATCATTAGGCGATGTTTCCTCATATGGGGGAATTTGTAAATCAGTTCTGAGGTCGTAAGATAGGAGATTGATTGTAAATTGTCTATTGATAGAAAATTACAGTTCACAGTAACACAAATTGTGCACCCCTCTTTCAAATGTCACGCTCATGAGAAAATATATAAATTATGTAATAGAATAAACACGGCTTTTCCCCTATAATCTTTAGCATAAGATGTTCCTCGTAAGATGGGTTTCTAACAATCACTGTTTATAAGGTACATACACTTATAATTTAGAATGTTTGTTACAAAAAAGTATAAATACTCATTCAACATTAAAGGAGGGGTGCATTTTGTATCTACTGCTGACTTGAATTATAAAACTTATCGAGGATATGACGTCATTCCAAAGATACTCTCTAAGATAAGTGGAGTTGTCATAGGTACTAAGGGAATT
>JAUUEB010411304.1:0-12080 GCA_032362205.1 Clione limacina
TTTTCTATGATTTTGAGATTGGATCAGATCATCTGTGGGAAAGTGGGACTGGTTGGAAATAATTTTGTAAAGCATTATTAATTTGTTCTTTGCCCTTCTTTCTGAAAGAGGGGACCAGCCAAGAGTTTCCATGTTTTTTTATTATTCAAGATATAGATACCAGCCAATAATGCTTCACGGTTTAAGGCCGTCCACATGTCATCAGTTATGTTACAAATTAGAGAAATTACTTAAAGGCATGTTAGATATAAGAATAACAGTGCCAAGTTTAAATAAAAAATTTAAAAACTGCTCCGACCAATGCATTTTATTTTCCATTATTAATTTGTACAAATCCAAATAAGTTATAAAATGATAGATCAAAACAACAGCGCTACACACATTGTGCTTTAATGATAATGTAATTTATTTTTATTGAAATGATCAACACTGGTGAAGGTTTCCTTTTCTTATTATATATATATTTACGTTTATATTTAGCACCATATTTACCCTAAAACCTTAGAACTTGATTACTAACCGTGGGTTTTGTCACCAATAAAACACGATTCACTGAAAGGTCATCGATATGATAGACTCCAGATACGATGACATACGTCAGACCGTCGTTTGGACCTGATCGATACGTTCGATACAAAAAATCTGTTAACATCAGGAAATAAAACGATCTGAAAAACCCCTGGGGTGTTTTCAGTTTTCAGCGACGGGCTATAAAGATCTTAGACAATATTGACAACACAATCACAGGGTAAATGATATAACGCAAATACAAAATCAATGTTTAATGCAAGCTTTAGATAACACGAGAAAAGGAAATTGACATAGGAGAATATTTCTTATTGGTTATTTTTGTAAAAAATGGGCAAATCTTTTAATACGTGAAGATGTGAATCTGACGATTTAGAGTGCTACTTTCGATGTAATAAACTTCTTTTTAAATTACAACTCACCTTTGTATATTAGAGAGACTCAGAGTTTCAAGGTCCTTCTATTTTCGATCACTCTTTGTACTTTACAAGGACTTCTCATGGCTCATAAACTCACCAGCATAACGATTTTTCATATTTAATGAGATTTAATTAGTTTACTTACAACCCACCTTGATATATAAGGAAACCCCGAGTTTCAAGGCCTTTATCTTCGGCCCCTGTGTGAAGTTTCCAGGTCCTACTAATGGCTTTCACCGAGGGACCGAAGATAAAATGGGCCTTGAAACTCCCGAATACCCCTTTTATATAAAAGTGAGTTACAATCAAACAACGTAATCCTGAGATTAAAACCAAAGATTAATACAAAAGTAGATTACTCACCATCAAATGGTAGAGTCCAATCTTTGTGTAAAGTTTAATAGGATGGTATTTTAATATTGTATAGCTGAGCCATAGTATTGATGAACATGTATAACGTCTTGTATATCTTTTGATTTATATAACTAATGTGTTGTATTTTCTGTGTATTCTACAGATGCTGATGATGATGTTAAACATCGAACAATTTTCAATAAAGATTTCCAATAAAGCTTTCCAATAAATAATGGACTTTTGTTGTTGGTACCCTACAACTTGCTAAATCTTTTAGTTGAACAAATTGCAATGCTGGTGAGTGTAACTAAAATGATCTTCAGAAACATAACAGACATGTCAATATGCCCCAAAATAAACGACTAAACTTTGTATAACTGAAAAAAATGAACCTGATTCCATAGAGGAAAACATTCTATTATATTACCTGAAATCAACATATTGGCTAAAAATGGACATGCCATTTATATCTTTAATTTGTTAGTCATTTTAATAAAAGATAATCCAAAAAGAGTATCAACTATAGCTACCTAGTACGTCCTGCTTTACTAGACTAGAATCGCTCAAAACTACTTGTAATTTAGGACAACTTTGCTATAGACATTGTTCATTGGAGGGACCTAATAAAAAGTATGAATATATGATCCGTCGGTGTTACCTGAAGTCATTTTTTACGGACGACATGGTAATCAAAATACGTGGGAGGTATGCGAACAAAGTACACTTTCTTGACCCCCTATTTTCCAGAAATTCTAGCAAACACCCTAACATAAACAAACATACATGATGTGACCTATGATCATAATGGTTTCCTAATTATATTTTACTTATGTACATATAAAGCCTGCACGTGACCGTAATGTAAGCTTAACTCTCATTACAAGGGTATGCTGGGCGTTCATTTACATAAGCAAACGTCCGACGTTTAAAAAGGTTAACCCACATAAAGTAGGTGTTGTATACCTAATACCTACTGTGTTGATACAGACGACCCGACCCTTCAATGTTTAATGAAAGCTTTAGATTACAAGAGAGGAGGAAATTGACATGATAATATTTCTTATTGCCCATGTTTGTATAAAATGGGCACATCTTTTAATACGTGAAGATGTGAATCTGACGATTTAGAGTGCTACTTTCGATGTAATAAACATTGTTTGATACAACCCACCTTGATATATTACGGAGACTCTGATTTTCAGAAAAAAGACAGGGAGGACCTTGAAACTCAAAGTCTCCCTTATACATAAGGATGGCTTTCAGTTAAACAAAGTAAATCTTTTAATAAATGAACAACCTTTACGCTTGTCAATGCAAGGATAATTATATGTAACTAAAATTCTCTAACGAAATATAACAGAACTGTCAATGTACTCCAAAAATAATCGATTAAACTTGATTTTACTGCGAAAAATGTGTCCGATGCAATTGAAGACAAAATTATGTTATATCACCTGAAATCAACGTATTGGTAACCCCCCCCCCATTTGGATCCAAAATGATCTAAATTTGCACCATTTTTAACTAACCCCAAAAGAATTCGTCGCTTCGCGGCAATTGTTTTAGTAATTTAGTAAGCTTTCCCCCACCTTTTCAAAATCCTGACTATGCGCATTGACATAGAACCAACTTTAGCTACCTAGTACACCCTGCTTTATCAGGCTAGAATCGATAAAACTACTTGTAATTTAGCACAAAATTGCTTTAGACATTGTAATATGGATGGACCTGATAAAATGTATGAATATCTGATCCATTAATGTTAATAAATATATTCTACGTACGGCATGGTAATTAAAAACACGTAGGAGGTATACGAACATAGAACACTTTCTTGAACACATATTTTCGCGAAATTCTGAACAAACAACCTAACATAAACATACATGACGTGACCTATGATCATAATGGTTTCCTAATTACATCTTAATTTACAGGGACACGCTGGGTGTGCATAAACATTAGCAAAGGCCAGACGTTTATTATATAAAAGTCAACCACAATCTAGCACAACCTACTTTGTTGATACAGACGACTCTTCTGCACTCATTACACGAGGTCATGTGGCAATGCAGTCTTTATAGTGATACAGCATCGCTTCCTCCAAATCAAAGAGGTTTGCTAAAAATAGTGTGTCCGCAGTTTTCGGAGTAAAACGTTTCAAAACTGTAATATTAATAATAAACTTCCACTACGTCAGTCTCACAGGGTCAATACACTCTTCATAATTAAGTTTTTCATCATGAGCACTATGCGTATATAGGTATTACAACGTTTTATATCATACTTTTAGCAACTATGATAAATGAAATACACAATCAATAAGAAGACGAATTAAGAATGCGCAAGTTATAGGTATATACGATGAGCGTAATTATCAGAATGCGAGAGGCTTACGGGCGTTTCCGATTTCTGAAATATGGACCTAACTCTATGTTTGAGATTTATTACCACAATGTATCAATTTTTGTTTAGACTGCACCAAACAAAAGGAACGTTCATTAAATCCAAATCATACGTTTTTCGTCTAGTCAACGTATGTTGTCTGGTGACTACAGCCAACACTATAAAGTTATCGTGACAATAAGACCACTTGACTTAGTGTCCAAAATGTGTCTCAATGTAAGATAAAACGTTAGTGACTATAAGATGATGTGAACGTCTTACACAAGAACATATTTGTTTATCTACAGGAGCTGCACTGAGAGAAACTGACGTTAGGAAAAACAACACCGATTAAGATAACACAAGTTAAGACGAAGTATTAGAGGGTTATCACTACAATGACATTGACACGCCTTGTTATAGCAACAACTAGCAGATATCCGGTGTTGTATGGGAAAAGAATAACGACTATGTCTGGGTAATGCATGTGCAGTAAATATATAACATTGCTGTGGTGTAGGAGAGGGCTGAATATATACAAGATTGTGGATATATGTTTAACAGTTGAATAAATAAATATCACAAAAGCAACCAATGTGTTTGTATGGGGTAATAACAAAGCATGTAGCCTCGCCCCCGCTAAACAATGGATACAAAAATTAGCGAACAGGGGTGGAGCCCGGGATTTTTTTTATCTGTGAAGGGGAAAGATGTAACAAACCGAAACGAAACATTTTGAAATATGGAATGGTGCATTTTAAAGCAATTCCAAACCCCCCCCCCCTGGGTACATCCATGCTCGCTGTCAACTCGAACAAGGACAACCTGTTCTAAAGCCAACAAAGAGGACTGAACTCGTGTTCGTCATTTCTTTACACTCTCATTGTCAGTGTTGTGGCCGAGGAGTAGTTCGGTGGACTACTTGAACAGAGTAGAGTAGTTGGACATTTTCATCTACTAGAGTAGAGTAGCTACTCGAGACAATCTAATAGTAACTACTAAGGTAGAGTAGCTACTATACTCGAGTAGTCTTCAAGCAGTCACTAAAAATAGTAATCATCAAGTTATGAACAAATTCAAATGTTTAAAATGAAAGATTATTGCATTATTTACATAAACAAGTAACAACATTGAAAAAAAATGATAAAATGTATTAAATAATTGTGTAAAGAGTAAAATTTAATAAAAAATAATCAAAATTTAACAAAAATTGATCAGAAATAGAACGCAAAATATGTTCATTCCTTTTTCAACTACTCGAGGACTACTAAGTAGAGTAGTCTTTGAGTAGTGTGGACAGACTACTCGAGTAGAGTAGTATTCTATTTGTGTTGTAGTATACTACTCTACTTGACCACAACACTGTGTTGAGCTAAATAGATTAATAGACAAGAACACTGTTCTCAAAGGGAGAATCCGTCACTGAGAAGACAGGAGATGTAATGCTAGTTGCGAATGTGTCTGATGATATTTAACTTTTGAAGACATATTATGTGTCAAAGCAGTCAATAAGTGTCAAATCTTATGAACCTTTAAATATGCGACAGTTTTTTTCCGTTGCACCTGTGTACAAATGCATTATTAAGGCAGTAGCAACTCACGTTTATTGGTGCCAAAACTAAGAGTTGACAAAAAAACTCTGTCTGCAAACAATTCTTTACGTTCTTTAGTTAGTAAATCTATTCTTTTCCAGACTGGCCAACTTGAGGATTGTTTAAATGACAAATAAATCGAATAGAAGAACTCATTTCAACTCGAGATTATCCCGTGATTACTGCTGTTATAAGGAGTAAACAAAGCACTAAAACTGTCTCTTAACCACACAAAGTGAGAATGTGTGAGCGGTGGTTATTTCCGGTAATTTCCTCTTAATGGCATTGTACGAGATAGTTTATTTGAATTACACTGTAGACGATATCATCGTAATTTTTTGCTTGATATTAACTTAGGGTTGTATCAATGACCAAAATCATTAACAATACCGTTGTTTTATTTGACAAAGGATGGTAATTGACAAGGTTTACTGCTAAATTCATACAAGCTTAAAGCTTTATTGATCATAGGCAATTAATTTTACAATAATATTAACTGATGAAATGTCAGCACTGCATTTCTTTTTTAAATCATGTCGGTGGAATTGGAAGAATGTACTTTACTCCTGGAGGTAGTTTATATATTTATATCACAAAACTATTATGAATGCTTCAAGACTAAGTTAAGCTCAACGCCGTGCTACTTCTGGCAAAGTAACCGACACCGACACATTCCGTTGGTGCAGTACATGTTCTTTCTGAATAAATATCTTGTTTAGTAGGCCCGCTTGTAACTTGGACAAAGTCATCTTGGTCTAAATCAAATCAAGAATACTTGTCTTGCGTCAATGACTGTTTTACTTCTTTTTGTGCTTCTTTATTTTTAAAACGGAGACGACACTACCTGGATTCAGAATTTACTTTGTAAGAATGTTAGAGGGTCAATTGAAAAAAAAGGCAAATAGCAAAGATGTCACGATACAAGCCCAAAGAATAACGATTGAATTTATCACGCAATTGCTTTTGTTTATTCTCGACACCGAGTATTACATATTCGTGGAGAGTATGTGATTGGTCTGTTTGTGTGTGAACACGATAACTCCAACAATATACAACTCTTTGTCATAAAATATTGTACGATATTGTAAATCAACACTATTGAGACAGCTATGCAATTCCAGCAATATATGTAAACAATTGACAGAGCAATCGGTTTTATAGTATTTTAATATATGTTCCAATGCCACTTTGTTTCAAGTATGCGCATTAGAAATTTCTGTTTGTCTGACATTAGTGTTCAGTTTGGTTTTGGAATGCAACTAAAGACTCTTAATTCAATATTTATTTTTATGACAACAGAACTCAGTATGCCTTTAAATTGTCTTAAATCCTCATTGTTTGAGGAAGCGCGATATCAACTTATAAACCGCGCAATTATTTATCACGCAAAATATGTTTAGTTAAAGGGTTTTGAGGGTTCCGGTTCTTCGAGGGTTCCGGTTCTTCATTTATATGAAGCGAGGTCAGACGTCAACAACTACACCAAACATAACTAGCCATTTTCCCAACAGCGAGTATTACATACTCGTGGAGGGTATGTGACAGGTTTGTGTGTCTGTCTGTGAACACGATAACTCAAAAATAATACAACTCATTACCGTAAACTCTTGTACGATGTTGTAAATTAACACTATGAAACCTCCTATTTAATTCCAGCAATATCTGTTAACAATTGACAGAGTAAGGGAATTTAAAATATTAAACAAAGAATGATAGAGAAATACTCTATTAATGATGAGTTATAATTTCGCGTTCAACACTGATGCAAACCTTTTAATGAACATGTCCTGATGCGCACCTTGCCCGCCGCGCGGGAAGTTTTTGTACGTGTTCATTAAGAAGATCCGCGAAGTGAACAATAATGCAAACGCTTTTCCTGAATGGTTTAAAGCGTATTATTGATTTCAATCCAAGCAGCAATTTAATTTTCTCGATATGTTTTTTGTATACACATATGGATAAAATTACATTTAAGTAAACAATGCTGACATATAAGCAAATGTTTTATTGTATATAGTGTCGGGTTTGTACTCCATCTGAGTACTTATGTTTCTAGTTTTAAAAAGTGATGTGCCTATTTTTACAGTCTAGTAATATCATGTATTATTAAGAAAAGTGCTCTATTCGCATCAAACACAATAGTATGTCTAGGAATAGTGGTTGACAGGGTAACGGTGATCGGCAGTGGGTAAGCGACAGTGCAATTCACAGTGGATATTTAACTACAATTCGAATGACGAATGAAAAACTTCCTCTTACAGGACAAGGGCTCCCATGCACTCTGCCAAAATACTTCTTCAAACATTGTTTTATTATTTTTATCTCTCATCAGTTATTTTAGTACACGATGCAAATTATGTTAGCATCAAAGGTAGTTGAGCTGGTTCAAGGAGACCGGACAGACTGTACTTCTGCTTTTCTGTTTTCGTTCATGAAAAGCAGTCCCTGTTTGGTCCCTTTAAATCTTACCGGCATTTGAATTTGTTTCATTTCCTTTTAAAATTGGAAGTTGTCAAGTACTGATTCCTGTGTCCTGTTAAGCACTATCTTGCTCGATGGTCTTGATTCTAGGAAACTGTCAAGTGTTTACATATTCCTGCTCAGTCGATTTCCTTCCGCAAAAAGTATATTATCACCGAATACGGCCTTAGGTTATTACGTGTCTTGGGCTAGTGCGTACCGAGCCTATTACAAAATAGAACGACAGTAATGAACTCAATTGTTTATATTAATCAACAGACATCGTCTCTGTGGGTGAACTAGACACGATAGCAGCTGAGACACCTTCTGTCTTCATCAACTAGGGGGGAATGAGAAATTACTCTTCAGTCTCTCGAGTTATGGGGTTCAGCTTGAAGTCATCAATACACTATCTAACCACTGATATTAATGTGATTTTAAAAGTGGTTCAATGTTTGTTTGAGTAGCCTACCTTATGTGCTTGTTTTGAATTTCTGATTGAGGGGCCTGCCTTATGTGCTTGGTTTTGTCGGGTGAAGTAATAAATTAAAAAAAACATGATAACGTCAGATAAAGTCAGTAACAAATATTTTCTTCTTCTCTTAAGCCGGTTTAAAAGAGATATACCACTGTTTCACAATTAATGTCATCAATCTCTATAATTTTATTCTAGACAAATTGATAATGACATATCATGGTCACCAACACACGCCAGTATCAATTAAAACGTTGTATGTGATGTTTTTTTAATTTATATTGCAATTTCTGATGATGACTGGAACAGTCGAAAATCAATGAATATTCATGATTCAAAATAACGTTTTTGGCTCCATATGCTTCGTACAAAACGTTTTAGTTGCATCAACTCCTCTAGAGGAGTCAGCTTGAGGTCAGTATACACGACGAAGGTGTGAACACATTATCTAGGATCAAGTTAAATCAGTCATTATGTCCCTAATGCTATTATCGAACTCTTATTATTCCCTTGATCTATTAATCGGCGCATTAATTTGTCAGTCAAGTCGGTGAAAGCGGATCATTATGCTTTGCTTCGTTAATTCTTTCTATTAATCTCTTAAAGCTGCTAAATGTATTGCTGTAACCTTCACTTCTTCATGCACGTTGCACTACGCACAATTATATTCTGAGTGGTATATATTCGTCTTGTCTGTCTGTCTCTGTATATATAATTTTGTATATTTAAAAATAAAAGAAAGTAATACATACACATACAAAAGATTTGAAATATTAGTAGTGTATCAAGGCCGCTACGCATCGTTTTTGCATGGATCCAAATGACGTCATCAATATGGCCGCCATGCAAATGAGTTACTGACGATATTTTTATATGGTTGGAAAGACAGGTTCTCAGGTTATAGTAAGTTTAACAAGGTGTGGTTTTGATTTGTTGAAACGGGATTTAGGGTGGATCTAAAAGGTTTTTGTTAGAAATATACAAACGTCTTTTCATGACACCTTCCAGCTACATCAATCAAAATATTGGGTAAATACTCGATTTACATCTTACATTATGAATTATTTTGCTTAAGAAAATCTGACAGCAGACGTGCAAATATTGAGATAAGGAACAGGATATTTTTGGGATGTCAAGGGAGGGCTCCGTGGGGAGTAACCCGATGACTAAGAAAAGCCACATTCGGCACACTATTACTTTTGATGATTCTTAATTTACTGGTGAGTGATTTTTGTGGTATTAAATGAAAGCGGGATGGGTCTCCAGAGTCAACACCTGGTTACATTCTCTATTTCCTTTAATGTACCCAGTGTGATATTCCACGCTTTGCATGTATACACATTCCCTGCTGGGACTTCGGCTATATTTATCACCTCAAAGAGACAGAGACGACGTCACAACAGGAAGTCGTCACATCAGTTTAATTTCCTTCCGTCCAATGTCTTGCAAATTTCTTGATAACCATCGTTAATCAGGCACAAACTTTTAGAAATTAAAAATTTTCCCCCGACAAAGAATCATTACCCTTTTATAATGGACACAAGTAGCAGTCCGAAATGTTGTCAATTTCTATCTACTCGGTAACGTTAAGCATAAAATATCAAAGTTAATATTTATGAGCAACGATTTAAGGACATCCAAACGGCCAAGAGTTGTAATTAGGCTTAAATATGTTTATTTAAAAAATGCGAGGTTAAAGGTTTCGATGAAACAATGAATTTGCAGTATAAGTGTAACTTGCAGTTACATATAAAATTGCCCCAATGATATTTTCTCGCTTAACATGAAGACCTAAAATAGTTGGTAGATTACATGGGCGAAGGCAGGAGTTTTTCCAGGGGGGCGGTTTTGAAAACAATATCGAGCAATGTGAGCTCCAATCCGAGCGCCCCTGACCAGGCGCGTAACCAGGATTTTGTAAAAAGGGGGGGGCAACCTTGGATACAATTTATAATGGCCGTGAAGCGGCCGACAATTTTGAGATTAGTTATGAATGGTGCAAATTTAGGAAACTTTTAATCTAAAAAGGGGGTCAATGGACATTTTGAAAATAAGACAAAAATTGTGCAAATCTAGAGCATTTTGTATCGAAATATCCCCACTTGCTACGCGCCTGCTCGAGCCATGTAGGGGGGGGGGGGCGTGGTGAAACAAGGTGAAAGCTTGACTTAAATTAGAACATGTACGATATATGGCATTTGTTGCGTGGTTAAGCATCCTGGGAACTATGTTATTTATAAATTTGTTGTATCTGATGTCTAACTTTCCAGGTACATTCATCAGACATACGACATATTTGTTAATATATATTTAGTATAATCCTTACAATGTTCAGTTTTGTTTGGTCCACACTTTAATATAGTCAGCTTTTTCTGTGACCCTAATGAGTTAGTCTAGCCACTCAATTCGCTAGAATCACGTATTGCAAGGGAAACAACTCTTTGCTAGGATGAATTGATATCACGTTGTGTACCTTATTTTAAAATTGTTCCATTTGCTCACGAATATACAGTATTCAGTGTGGGAGTATCAATCCTGAAACAATACATGTTAACTGGAAGGGTTTCCTGAACTCCAACTCAAAAGTAAAATATTATCAATCGCTTCCCAAACAATCGTTTATCTTTATAGGCTCCGTCTGTACGACACATTGTGTACCTAGATCACGTAACCTTCAATCATATTGTCTGATGATGAGTTACAATCACAACTTGATCAATTTTTCCAAGGATATTACTGAGAGTTCTTATTTACAGTAAACAGTACAACAAAGCATGTGACAAATGCAGTTTTGTTTATAAATTCAGTAATATTGAACATTGCACATTAAACGTCTGTTTATTTTTAGCCTGCTGCTGGGCTGGCTGTGTCTTTATGCAGTGGGATAACAACACTAGTTATAACCCCATTAACACAAAATGTTGGCATTTAGCGTGGAGTCATACTAGGATGTTCGGTTAAGCTTTGGAAAAAGTTGGTACATTCTGTGACATTTGATAAATATGTTTACAATTTTACTACGTATTATACTTGTAAATTTTTCGAAAAGAACAATCTTAATTATTTAAAAAAGAACTATCATCCTTTCCTGGTTACCACGCTCCTACTTAAGGAAACGGAATTTCTATTGTATTTATATCAAATGTATATAGGCAATGAAGTGTACACTCTTAATTCTAGAGGGTGATTACAACTTTTTTACAGAGACCACGCCATGTTTTGTTATAATTCATTAGTTTTGGTGAAACATTCCTTTTTATTGACATCCATAAATGGAAATTCTTTAGGCATTAAATGGCCTTTGAATGTTTAATTACAATCAGCGTAGGGTTAAGTTGCTTGTTATATGTATAACGGGATCAAGCGTTTAGTAAATTAAGATCTCTGAACAAATGCATGTAAAAGTTACAGGTAATGAAGCTCCAGAGAGGTGTGAATTATGAACATTGTCTTACCGTCATCACCACGTTATAGCGCCTGCGGGCGTTCCTTCATCATTTCTCACGGTACATTGGTACCTAAATTGGATTTCTACTGTCATGAAAGTAGTTTTTATATTTCATTAGAAACGATTTTTTTTTAATGAATATTTCATGAAATGTCTCAAAATCAGAGAAATTTAAACGAAAAACTATCACATCGAATGCTATGACCACACCAATCTGGATATGTTAAGTATGGAAAACGCGGACACTCATATACGGAATAAAGTATTCTTCAAAAAACATGTAAAGAGGACAATAAACGTAGACCAGACCACCTGATGGCCTTATTGATGTTGTTTTAAACGTGAAAGTTTAGAAAAGGCAAAGAAGATTCTAGAACAAAATCAATACCCATCTTCTTTCTATGAACCCATTATCAAAA
>JAUUEB010411415.1:0-12079 GCA_032362205.1 Clione limacina
AAGGTGGGTTAATCATAACTATATTCGCTACCAAGTAGCACTCTAAGTCGAGATTCTTCAATCTCTTATTGTAATTATTATTTATATAAATTTCTTTATAATTCATTGTTCTCAGTTACAACTGGGCATAGTTTTTAGACTCTGATATTTCTGACACATAAACGTGCCTTCGATCGCTTACCATAACTCCGAACCGCATAAAGCAACGATCGAAAAATATTCAAAAACTCACATTATACACAGGCTATTCTTGAAAGTCATATGCTCCCACGTAGCTTTAAAATACGAAGAGAGAATATCATTGAGTCCGGACATTTGTTTCTGTTTGCTTAAAGACAAAAAGTAGGTATCACATTATCTAAGACCCAGGGCTGAATAATCAATGGCTAAAGGGTACAAAACATACTTAGTAGAGATAGAAGCTGTATAATTGTGTGTCTTGACAAAAGCCGATAGCGGATTGTTGATATAGGTTTACTTTGTGGCTTTTCTTAATGTTGTGATACTGAGATAAGTAGTGAATAACGAGGTTGTTCTAGGCATAACAACATTTACTACCATCACATTCCTTACTCGTCTCACTTACACTAAGTCGTTAATTGCTTGATCAATGACTTCTAATGTTAGACCTAAAAGATTAAGACAAAACCGTTCAGCAAAACATACAAAATCCTGAGCTTCCTAAAGTACCAAAACGATCACTGGCTTTTTCTCATTAAAACTAAACCATTGAATAGAACTTTAAATCAATAGACAAAACATATCATGCAATGCTCAACATTAATCAATATTGTGAAGTGATAACCGAACAACCAAATGAAAAAGCTTCTTAAAGAAATAATTTATGCAATTCTAAAAATGTTGCACAAAATAAGCAATTAGCATGGGTAAGAGAGGACAGCATAAGGATACTTTGTCAACCGTTCTAAGCATGAATTACATGATATAATAATTAATTTAAATGACAAGTAACGACATATATGTTTACAATAACATACAGTTGACCTTAAAAACGTTACAGAATATGCTCAAGGTGAAGACCCTGCCTCTGAACGCAGACAGACATGCTTCGCTGAAAATCAGTGATAATTCTCTGGCAAGGAGTTAGTCAATAGTTTTGGCATGGTCGTTAATGCTGTTCTCCAGCTGTACTTTGTTTCTGTATACACAGTTTTTTAAGTAACTCCAGAGAAAGACAATCAAGGGGTTTAGATCTGAGGAACGAGAGGCCCTTGGGGATGATGACTTGCTCACCCAACCTTCCATTGGCTCTCAGTCAATCCTGAATGAATCTCTCTGTACTGAGATCTACTTTCCTTCTTCGAAGACTGGAAACAAACTTCTTAAGGACCTTGATATACCGGGTAGCTACTGAGCTCTGCCATTGTCATACTTATAGAAAAACGAATCAATAACTACACGTGACTTGTTTTTTTTGTTTAAATCATGACGCAGAGATGCGAGAATTATTGTTTACAAATGTGTATACCATATAGAGCAATAACAAAAATAACATTATGCACGATTCTAAGATTGTAACTTCGTTTATAACGAAGAACTTTCTTCAAATACCCAAACTTAAATTTTCTGCAACAAGTCACATTAAAGTCAATGATGATTCATAAAAAAAAAATCTGAAGTGCATTCAAATTCATTCAGAATAAACCCCGTAAAACAAGAAGAAAAGCATTATACCAAACCCCAAAGAACGCAATAAAACACGTAAAAATGAATAATTGTACATTATATATATTAACAAACTGTTAATTCTTTCCGCACCACACTGACGCATTAATTTGGTTGTAATTGTATAAAGGATGATATCCACAATTGTATGAATGAATTTCGAGTATTCCCTGAAGTTTAAGTGTCGTGTTTTCTGTTTGTAATTGGCCACTTCTGTATTACATTTTTTTACCTGAGATACTATTGATATATTGGTTTATTTAACAAAAGTCTTTTTCTCGTGAGCGTGTGAACGACGTTCAATATCAACTTGCTTCATAAGTACACTTACCGCTGCTTGATCTTGCTTTGACACTAAACATGAATCCGCATCAACACAAATTCACTTTTTTTTAACGATCATCTAAAAACGATACTTTATTAAAATTATGTTTCGTCCCGCTGTTTGTTCGAAAACCTAACTTAAATGCTATCTGTATTCACATCATTCAGATTTCTGGCCATCTATCATTTTGCGTAAGCACCAGAGATACGTGTCATGCAAGTAAACCAGGCATTTCACTTCATTCTATGCCCTGCGGTTGGTATCGAATTCTAATCCATGTAAAGACTTCACATCTCATGGTCTAGGAATTTCAAATGTCTTTACCAAGCAGGGAAGTCAAATGCCGTTTCCCTAGTTGTAAGCCCATAATCTGACAGCAAAACTCGACCAGGGGAATTGCACGTTAAAAGCTAATATTATCCTTTTCACTGAAATCAATCGATTGACTTGTTTGAACAAAACACATCCGTTTCAGTGGAAAGGAAGACATTTTAGTTCCATTGAAAATATTCCCGCATGACATAGTTTACTTTGAAAGCACTAATCTCCATCTTACTCGGTATCGAATAATCGACGAAGCAAATAAAGTTTTTCGTATTTCCGACAGAGCTATAGACCGATTTGCATAGCGTTACATCTGAAAAGTGATGACCACTAAAAATCATGAGAGTCTTTAGAAGAACGTACCAACAAGCTCCAACAAATAGAGTCACGAAGACTAATATTATTACCATGAACAAATCAGTATTTTTAGTGTTTCCCAGTTACTATATTTGTCTTATAAGTATTTTAAAAGGGTTCTTGTTTTTGGTATGGAGATTGTGAGGTAACGTTTATTAAGGAATCGATTGGCCTCATCATGACGAATCAGTCTTGACAATACCACTTTCTAAGTCAAAGCACGCATTTTTATGTCAAATGGGTCATTCATAGTTAATGAAAAATGCCTCTGGTTCAACAGAATGAAATTGAATAAAAACATCTCTCGAGTTTTCGTCCAGTGCTTTGACTTGATAATGGCGGTAATCATACGTTCTATTTGCCCACGGTTAGTCATCTAATGTTTAGTTTTTTCAAAGTCCGGCGAGCTAGTTCAACAGATTCATTATGCCAACGAAAATATAACCGCGTCCAATTTTATAAATGTTTTCACTATAACTTTTGTTATGTTTGTAAATCACCAACTCTCTAATGTTGATTCACGCAGCTTTAGGCACGTTCTGACAACCGCTACTTTGAATATAGTTTCATATTCGGTGATGGAATTGTTATTATAACGTTTAGTCCAAGTCGAAAAAATCAATCGGTAGACGCCCCAAATGTTTTCGAAACAGAATGTGATAAACATAGAACATGCGTGGTGTGGTGAAGAGTTCAACTTAAGTTGCAATGCGTCATAGATCTCTGTGAACATCAATCTATGTCAATATTTGATTTCCTTTTAGTTAACAGAGATCGTTTGTTATGTAACAAACCCTTTTAAGATAGCGATGATTAATGCAATCGAGACGATGATTGTTTTGACAGTGTAAACAAAGGACTTCTTCCTGGATTATCTCGGTCATCTTTTACGGTCTTTTAAGTGTCAATATCTTGATAGAAAACATCTTAAAAGTGGGTTCATATCAAGTATTTACTTTCAATATTTTATAGGACAGTCTATAATAGTCATAATACTCAATATATTTTTGTTGACTGGCTCATATAATGTATTATGTATCCTGACTCACTTGTTTATCAAACACAAGTGGAAACATGATATTACGATGAGGAAATACCATCATACAAACTACTGCTTAAAACATTATGTAAGGATCTAAATGACATAAAAAATTAAATTATCACACTTTTTTCACATAATTAAAACAGAAGTTTCATGAAATCTCTGTTTTTCATTATCAACATATTAAATACATACAAATACCGTTTTACAACACCGCAAAATTGAGCATAATCTAATATATCTATGACGCAATAATGCAAATAAGTTTTTTTCGTAACCAATATTCCCGGCGGAAATAAACGAAGAAATGACAAGTATCTTATTGATGTAAAAGCACCAATCGTGACATAATAAACAGAATCTCTACGAGGTTAATGGAAACAATTAACTTGAAGCATATCCCTTTTCCTAGATCTGCTCTTCTGTAAAAAAGGAATTTCCACCCTGATTTCTACGCCAAACGTTCTAATAGAGCGGAATTGACCAAAACCTAACGAACCTAACACATGATATAGCTTATTTTCACTTTCATATCAGCAATCTGATTCGTAATTAAGTTATACAGACTGGCTTCTGTAGCAACCCTTGCGATTCCTGTTACCATCTTCAACCATAAGGATCTGACAGAAGTAATAACGGATTTTCCATCACACGTAATCAAGGCCACTCAGTGGAGAAACGATTAGGAACCCAAAAACTCAAGTAAAGATGATGTTGTTCTTTCACATTTTCTTTTTGTGTAAATGTAATTTTGCTTGCTGATGTTGGTTTTGCTGTTGTGCTGAAACAAAATTGTATATGTTGAAGATGCTAAGAGGCAGGAGATATCAGAATTAGCACTTTATAATCTAAAATCATATTCATTTTAATTATCACATTAATCTCATCACCCATTCACATAATAGCCTCATATTTAAATGTATGGATTCATTTTGATCTATACAAAGAAATACTGTTTCTTTATCCCTTTATGCGTGCATAACTCAAACAATTATTATGTTTAACAAGTGTTTACTAACAAATTCACAAAAATCAATTGATTCTAAACCAACCAGGGTCCAAAAACAGATAGATACGAGCATGGGAATTTAAAAAAAAAGATAACATCCCTTGTCCACTAATTGTGAACATTTTAGTAATAAACATATTTCAATCTTGCTGTTAACCTTTGTGTTCTTGTCCTGTTTTTTTTTTTATCATTTTAAGAATATGAAGTAACCTCATCTTTGAACAGCTCCCAACAAAAATTGAGGCCGCCTAACCTTTTTTTTCAAATAGTTGACCAAAATATGGCCCTTTTAGTACACACATTGATGAGTTTTCCTTTGTTTTAAGAAAGCCATCTTCTGTTTCCGATAGATTAAGACACTGTCGCTTAGAGGATCATCTTCCCTTTTATTTGAGACTAAATTTATCAAAATCGGATGAAGGATGAACACTGCAAACTTCTCCTGTTTATTCAATTGCTTTCAAGGTTCTTCTTGTTTAGAATTGGTCTGCAAAACACATATCATACCAGTAAAGTTTGTGTTTTCCACCCACCTCTATCATTAAGTTTCAAACATGTGCTTACCAACCTCAATTATTAAATATTATTATTATTAGTAATAATGATAAAACAAAAATATGATGTTAAATTTGAACAGTGCTTGAAATAACAATTTATTTAAAATACAACACTTAATAAATACAAAATTTAGCCTCCGCACTAATATTACGATGTTTTGCCAACCCTCCCTATTATTCCAACCCCAACCCACTCTATTAATTAATTTAGCCGGAAGTGCCACCCCCTCCTATTATAAGGACCACTTGAGTACTATTATTCCACCCACGACTATAATTAAATTTCAGGCATTTTTTCGTCCACTTCTACTATTGGGGTCTTAAAGGTATTAACCACCATGGGATCAATTCAGTATATTAAACCAGATTGCGATTAACAAAGTGAGACCAATTATTATGTAAGCAAAACGTCAAACAAAAATAACGTGAGGTGAAAGCAAATAAAGAGACGTGTCAGTTGTCGCGTTGGTCAAAAGATCAAAAAAGCTGTTGAAAAAGGGGAGTGTAGTCATCTGAACCAAATCACTAACTTGGATCCGTAAAAACAAATCAGGTACAACGTCAAGCGTTCTTTCTCTTTTATAATGAAAGTAAATCAGGAATTAAGTCGAGGTATGAACTTAAAATCAAAGTCGAGAAAAATAGCTGTGTATCGAAATCTTGATTTGCATTTTTGCCCAACCTTAGAAATCACGGATTTTTTGCAAAATTCTCTTTTAGATTTAGACTTTAGACAGATAAACACATTAAATGTAAAGGAAAATCATTTATCTTTCCAATTTGACAATAACAATCTTAAAAACAGGCTGGTTTTTTTGCACTTTCCATAACAAGGTCAGAAATTGTTTACATTGTATCATGGTTACTCTAGTGTTCCAAATAAGCCAAGGAATTATGGAGAAAAAACATAGTAAAAATCACAAAAATGTAAAAAACAAAAGCTTTTTTTTAATGACAAAGTTAAATAATTTCCAAGGCTTTCAGATGTTTTTTTTTCAATTTGTAAACAAAGAAATTTGGTTAAATTTTGAGTTTTTCCCCTCTTTATTCTTAGTAAATATCTACCAGCCTCATTGAATGTACTTAAAGGATCTGAAGTGAAATTTTTTTGAAAAGGCATGATAGTTAATAAACTATTAACTTGATTGAAATGAATTCATTTGTGGCATTATCTACAATAATAGGGTTACTATTTGGCTATTTAATGTAATTTAAAAAATGTAACACACAGCAGTCCTATATCAGTCTTTAAGTTTGTCTTGTCATTAATAGTATCAAACTAGCTTTGCATTTGAAGTTGCAATGGTGTTATCCTAAAAAAGAATCCACTGCATAAACTTTTATACCATTAGTGTCACATGTATGACGGTAAAATTTCTACTTGTAAATTTAAAAAAAATCTCTTGATTTATCTGGTTTTATGCTAAAATATGTGTTTTTTGTAATTTAGTTAAAGTTGATGTAAAACTTGATAAATAACGGAAGTGACGTAGAGCAACCGCTAATCTATACTGTAGGGCAGATTCAAACCCTCTCACATGTAAGGTAAGTGTGTTACCCCTTAGGCCACCTGCCCAGAAGACGAAGTTGGTCTAAGCAGATAGAGTACTGTATCTACCGTTTTTAATAACGAAAATAACACAACCGCGATTTGGATAAAACTAGACAACATATTTTCTTACCATAGCAACTAAAGTTGGCTAGACTATGAATCCGCGAAAATAACGATCCGCAATTTGAAAAATTGCCCAACCGCGAAAAAAACCCGGTATACAGTAATCTCAATAATAGGAGATAAGGTTTATTAAATTTAAATAACATAAAAGCATTTTATGTGGTTTGCTCCGATTCCCTGATTGGAATGGCATCCGGAAGTGCTACATTATGGTTCAAACCAAATTGGGGCTAAAGTAAATGTATGTTTGGTCTAAATGGCTACTAGTCATTTTGAGTTTGGGCCCTAACTTTGGAGCACTACCCTTTTTAAGTTAATTTATGCATCTAAGTCTTTAAGTCCAAATGAGGTTTGAGCAAGTTAGCTTGTCAATCAGGTGAACCTCATTTTTAACAAAGGTTTAAAGAAAAGACTAACAAAAACAATCAATGTTGTCACAGTTAGGTGGATAAAAATAAAGTTTCTTTTGTTAACCACGACTCCAGAAGTTTTTTTTTCAAAATTAGTCTGGAACCTGAAAAAAACACCCCAAATTAGTCTCAATTTTTTCGCGGACTCACTGGGTCCGCGAAAATTTTTGACTAATTTGGGGGTCAAAAATATAAAAAAACACACAATAATTCATCATTTGTTTAAATTTTGCGACAAAAAGTGCGGTGAGCAGCCTATTGAAATTAGTCTCATTTTTTAATCAATCTCAAAATTAGTCTGGAACGGCGTTCCCAGGATCCAGTAAAAAAACTTCTGGGCATATATCTTTGAATTAAGTAAAAACATTCATTAACTTTAAAGCACACCATACTTTTCAGAATTTAGTTCTTACTTGTGTAAAAAATGGGATAGAACTCCACCAAAATTTAAATTTCTTTAATAATGTTTAGGTCAGACATGGATTATTCTAGATCGTTTAAGTATCAATGAGTGAAATAAAACTACAGACCATTCATCTATATTGTCCCAAGTGTTATCACTTATATCCTTGACTGATGAATTCACCAAAGTCTTGATTTTTCAGCTTGTGCTATTGTACAGCAGCAATGCTATGCAAAATTTTAGCTGAACTGTTGTCCAAATCTAATTTAAAACCACAATCGTTGCTGAACATAAGAGACCAACTTTCAATTATACGACAAGATTTCAATGAAGTCAATACTTTTGTCTGATAAACAAAAGTGAAAAAAGCATTACCACTCTCTAAATCAAAAGCAAAATTCCAAAATATTTTAAACCTTGTACTCACATGAATCAAAAAGTAAATTAACTGTTGTAATTAAAAATAATTTACCACGCCATAGGACCAGGTATCACAAGCTTCAGAGACAGGAAAACTTTGTATCACCTGCAGGTACAAGATAAAATCAATGCAATTGGTAGGAATAGAGAAGAAAAGACAAATAAAAGTTCTTTAACAAGAAAAGAATATGATGATGGTCAGTATTATGAAAATTCCCTAAAATGACAAATTGGCATCACAAATCACAACTTTCAAAAATCACACACAAAATTTGTTACCTCTGGAGCCATCCAAGGAAAGGTACCAGCCAGGGACATCTTTGTAGTGCTTCCAATGAATCTTGATGCACCAAAGTCACACAGCTGAAAGTTCAGAGGCAAAAGTTAGATATTACACATTGATTAAAATGCCAAGTGCCCTAATCAGTCACATTTTTTATGCTTAAAGATTTACTTCTCTTAGACGTCAGGTATGCGTTACTAGAGACAACATGTGTATCAAGTTATTGGCTACTTATCCTCACTGCTAGTACTGCTAGTCCTTAATATCAACTGCAGGATGTGGGCATTCAAAAAGCAAGAGAGGTTTTTCAAAACTTAAGTAATTGCAGTTTAATACTTTGCCTAATTTTTCTCTAAAGCTGTTGTGATATTAATTTCATGATTTAAGAACAAAAATATCATTGTGTTTCTGTCTAAATGCTTCACAACTAAGAACGATTCCATTATTTGATTAGGAGATAACTCAACCAACACAAATACAAATACTAGGTTTTGGAAAGCTGCTCTTCAAAATCTACTGATTTTCAAGCATACCAGAATTTGTCAGACCTTATGAACAACCTGAAAAAAATCTCCCCTGAACTCATTCTGTGGGCTATATACACATGACATGTTCAAATACCTTTTCATCCTGATATATAAACAATCAAATATTACATAAATAAGCATGACTACCTTTTAATTTAAACCTAAGCATGTAATATTCATGGCTTAACTAAAATATATAGGGTTTTTCTGACAATGTTTTTGCGTTAATTGTCAGTTTTCTGCTAATATAAAAGTATACAATAGAGACAGATTAGATTAAAAGCAATGCTATACTCTTTCATAGAATAATATTGTTTAATATTAAATGACAGTAAGATAAATGCATTCATTTTATGCCTCCCTAAATCATGAGATAACCGCTGTCATTCAACAGACAAGGATTAAAACTAACACACATGTAAACAATCAAGGTTCAATAAATCTATCAGGCCATAAGCAAAAAATAAATAAAATTAATACAAGTTTTGTATAAAAGTGAATATGAAAAAAATAAGATAAAAAAAAAACGCATACAAAACACAGATAAATAAACTGAATAACACTAAAATAAAGAAATAAAACAAGTATGTCACCTTGCAGGTCCAGTCCTCAGCAATGACAACTGAAAAAATTGACAACAACATAAATTGGAGGATGGTATAAGCAATGAAATTTGATGATATAATTATTTTGCCGTTACAAAATTATCATAGAAATGTACATTCATGTTCAATATCAATCAGAGATTGTCTAGTTTAAAATCAACAGTTTGATAAAAAAGTTAATGTAAACTTTTAAATCAGCAAAAGAGTAATGAAAAAAGTTAAAGAATATGTTGCATGGAACATGATTCAAACTTTGATCAGAAGAAAAAATCTAAAATACCTGAATTAAGTATGTAAAGCTGTAGTATTATCGCACTTGTTGACACATGTGAATTAATTTTTCTCAAATTCCCATAATAAAGAACCAGAAGTGATAAAATAGGCAATTTATTGAAGAATTTAGAACATGTTTAACAGTAAAGCAAAAGTTTAATCAAATACAATTAAAATTCTAGTTGCTCTTAAAGAAAGCAAAATCACATCATCAATAGATTGAGTACCCAGACAATTCAACAACATGACTTAAAGTCCACCTCTATACCCAAAATAACCATTGGAAGGAAGTAAAAATCGTTCTCACCATTCTTTGACTTGAGATCTCTGTGTATAACCTTGATAGGAGCCTCCCAATGCAAGTAATTTATACCTGCAGAATACACATATTATTTCCTTGAAGAAATGCTTAAAGTTCACCAGGTTAAATCATTCATGTTAATACGTTGCCATATAATACTAAATACAGTTTACCAATATCTATTTATTTTAGTCTATACATGTTCATTACAAATTATGTCTGTGTTTAAATTCATTACTGGGCTAAAATATGGTAACTGTGTGCGCTGTAATACAGGGCTAGAAATGAAGACTCCAATAAAAGGCTAACAAATAAAAGACTGACACAGGAGGAAATTGTTTTATTTAAAGGACTTTATAGAAATTTAAAAAGAAATTTAGGAGGAACACAGCTGTAAAATGGGAGGATATCACCATTTAGAATGAGCATTTCCAGTTGTGGTAATATAAAGCCTGAGATAAATAGTACATCCCCCTGAGTTCTGGCCAATGATTGTGTACTTATTGGTAAAAGCTAAAATGATAAGTCGATAAGCTAAACAAGATTCATACTACCATATATTCATACATACCCCTGGCTATTTCTGTAGCCCATTTAACAATCTGTAAGAAATCTAAGGTATTATCTGGGTCTCTCATATAGGAGTACAGGGAACCGTTTGGCGCATACTCTGTGGAAAAATAATCTTGTGTTCTTTTAGATCACTATATCAGAGAAAATGTCATCAGAGATAATAAAAACTTTCTTAGGTCAGTATTAAAGAACAGTTCATTATATAGTTTCATATCCTTCATAAACAAAAGTATGCACTGTTTGTCAGAACATGAGCAGGGTATAGTGAAGTCAACATATCATAAAACTGTTTTTTATCCAACAGTTATAGAACAAAATGAAATAAAATAAAGCTTCATTTGAGACCAACCTAGCTCAAAGGTTTGATTGTTCGTTAAAATCATTGGCTTAGAAATTAGAAATTGAATGAAGTCAACTTGTTTGTTGACTAATAATGAGTTCCCAAACTTATTTAACACAATTCAGTATTTTTGTTACACACTTTTGTGCTTCCCTCCTACCAGAGGATGGCGGGTATACGCTTAAAGGCTCTGTTCAGGCTCATGTGTTTGCTGGATCAGCAACATAACATATCAGAAGGCCGTTGCTATCCATCTTCAGAAATGTCTCTTATATTCAGACTGCAAGAGTGACAGGATGGTAGATTTTAAATTTTGCTTGGATGATGCCTACCCTTTCATTTATTATGAACTTCCCAGGGATATTTTATATGCCCAAAATGCACAATGAAGTGTATTGTCCATCAGACTAGGTATGATAAGGTGCCTTTAGTAAAAGATCTGTGTGAAAACATGTTTTGTTAAAGAAATCTATTCTGCATGTAGATGAGCAACGTCACAATGTGCCATGTCTGCCAATCACCACCAAGTTTTGAAGCATGAAAACATTGTAAACTTAGATAGAGAACCAAACAACAGACTTATCAGACCACCAGATCTCATGTACAACACCTTATCCTTTTGACAATCACCGCTGATTGTTTTAAATTCATTCTTTTACCTTTAGGAGGGAAGAGACTTTTTGTGAGGCACGACACAAGGTACTGATTCAGACATGCCAGCCTCCAGAGCACCCAAAGTGTAACACCAAGGGACTTTTGGAGTAATTTTTTACCTTTTGGTATAACAAACCTTAGCAAGGACTAGTTGCCACAGAATTTTGAGCGCCCTTACTGAGGGCTGTTTAAAGACTCGATCTATTTCAACAGTTTGTCAAGCCGTTGTCAAGATCAGAGACATTATGACAACAGGTGGAAAATCTTCCCTTCCAGGATACAAATCTTAAAATGGTCTATCAGTGGTCAAACTGC
>JAUUEB010411526.1:0-12079 GCA_032362205.1 Clione limacina
GCTACCTTGTTCTAGGCTAATTAAAATCACCGACTGCTTGTTTATACTGATTAATGTTTCTGTTTTGCCTTTAATAAAACTACTGTTCCACATGGCTTCACTCAACAATGAGTTCGGGTCATTAACATTGTTCTTCTTTGGCTTCCTTGCCTTGTATCCTATTTATACATTTAACTCCCACCAAAAATATATGTAGGCTATTTTAGCCTTTATATTTATAGTCATCCTCTATAGATACTACTTCTTTTGTTTCTCGCTTCAATTAATAAGAAGATTCTTTGAAAAGTTTATAATCAATTTGTTATGAGTTTAATCTAATTTTTTTCCTTACATTTTGATAATCGTAAAACCGGTTGTGTTATTAAAGTGTATGAATGTGGCTGTCATGAGTTTAAGTAATCATGACTAAGTTTCCAACAAAAGTTTCTATAAATAGAAACTTGTTCACTCGCTCTTATGCGGATGTAATGACGTGAAAAATTGGATACAGCTGTCACCGGTTAATATCACGCACTCGCTATGACTCAAAATATTATAACAAAAACAGGCGCGTAGCAAGGATTTTTAAAATTGGGGGGACCTCGGATATTATCAAAACAATGGCCGCGAAGCTTCCGAAAATTTGAAATTGTTTTAAAATGATGCAAGTTTAGAGCATAATTTAAGAGCATATTATCAAAGAAATGCCCGAGAAGCGGCCGAAATTTTTGAGATTACTTAAAATTTGTGCAAATTTAGAACATTTTGGATCTCAAATGGAGGGGGGGGAGACTTTCTCCCTGGCTACGCGCCTGAACCAAAAGTTATATTAACTTATATTATCGTGAATTCCGGCATTATATTTAGAGTTACATTTTTTGAAAATACGTCAAAATGATTGGAAATGTGAAGAATGTGCAAGGCATATATTTTCTTTTAGAATGATATTTGCAACAGGATTCGATTATATCTATTTGCATGTCAGATAAAAAGAATGTTATATTAAGGAAACGTTTAGTCTAAATTTTGTTGAACAATGGTTGGTTGAAAACTTTTGACGCCCTTCTCAATCCAAAAAGGTTCTTTGAAAGGCGGGTCCAACATTAGGGTAAAATACCAAGTCGGCGAAGAGAGTGCAACAAGTATACAGGTTCGAACCCTTGTCCCGTTGTACATGAGGTAGAGACGTTGCCGAGCGCACCTCTGTGAATACACGAAAGAGCTTCAATATTATATCAGAGAACATTGACTTGACGTATGCTTATGTGAGACAGAAAAAGTTGTTTCTTTCTTCTATTTAGTCAAAGGTTATTCTTTGTAAACTTCCAATAATTTTGTTACGATTTGAATTTTCTTTATTCCTAACATTTGATTATCCTGCGATCACAATTATGTTGTGAGTAGTGGTATATATTCGTCTGGTCTATGTGTGTGGGTTTGTCTGTCTGTTTACACGATAACTTTAAAAAGAAGTGATTGCATCTCTTTCATTTTTGGTAGGATGGTTTAGAACGCGTATAGAACTTTTGCTAACCAAATCCAGAAATATTTGTGAAAAATTGACCCTGATTGAGTTATGGCCCTTATTAAGTTTTTTTTTGCTAAATTGCTAATTTGGCGAAAACGCTGTCGTCACATCTTAAAAGTTAAGAATCTGAAATCGTGCTCATAGGCTCTTCTAGTGACCTTTTAAAACCACACTTGTTGGAAAATCTTATTTTGACAGAGTTTTGGTCCCTGAGTTATTTTTTAAATAACATTTTGACAGAGCTAAGTCCCTTGTATGTTTTTCATGTATGTCCTTAACTCAGTCGACGCATCGTTGGAAGTAGGACCCTGAAATATTGCACGAAATTCCAAATAGTCTACTTTTAAAAAATTCGAAATGTGACTTGTATACAATAGAACTAAATGTTGTACTTGAAAATACATGTACTCGTTGTTTCTATTTATACATTTGGTTGCATCATAACTGCGCATGAAAGTGGATATGCTGAGTTTTAGCTATCATGAAAGCATGACTAAGTTTCCACATAAGCTACTATAAATAGAAACGTGGTCACTTGCTTGGTTACCGGCCAAGGTTATGCTATCAACATTGATGTATCCACAGACCGTATAGGCTCTCTGATGTATCTCTCCACCTCACACATTGTAGCTGGAGTTTTGTGTATTGAATGGGGGTGGGGGCATCATAAGTTACAATATATAGAAACTTCAATTTAGAAGAACAAATTAACTGATAAGAACATAATTTTGCCGACGGGCGGGTCAATATGTAGATAGATTGATGAAACAGAACTTAATATTTTTTTTCAGTTTGCAAACTAGCCACATGCATGCAGATTATATTGAGCAGCTAGTGAGTGTAATGACGCGAGACATTCGATACCATTTACACCGGTTAATATCACGCACTCTATGACTTATAAGACTATAATATTAAGCAGACTGTGATATCAACTTCATTCTCAAATTCCGACCATATTTAGAATCAAAGCCAAATTAAAACAGAGAGGAACGTTCACATTGTACATTAAAGTTTCCGTTAAATTCCCTTTCTTGGCAAGTAAGAATTCGATTGAAAGGAACGTATGATGGAAAATGTGAAAAAGGGGGTAGATGGCTCATTTTTGCTGTGCAAACCGTGATATTATCCAGATAGAACTATGATATTAAAGGATCATGTTATAGAGAAACAAATTCTTACGCATACAAATTGTGACATTAACAAGTAATATCAAGAGACACCTGTATAAGCTTCAATGACTAATGACTACGTCTCTCAGAAGAACAGAGTTATGTCATCACTGCCCTACACTTGGTACGCTTGAAAGGTTCTATTATTACATATACTTATCTCATTATATCATTGCAATTAATTTAACTTGGTACGTGTTACACATCGCTACACATACTGTATACATGACGGAAAAGACCACATTTCCATGTATAAAAATAGAGCTAACCAAATTTCAAAATGCATGTTGTACTGAATTCGGGTTTTACAATAAATTATTTTGTGAATACAGAAATCTGTGTCAAGTCATTTCACCAATACGGAAATCCGGATCCCACACAGAAGAGTGGCATCCATGACACGTTTTATTGTGATATCATTACCCTTGAGTCTGGTTTTAAACACTGATCTCTAATTCATGTCTGAGTTGGACATCCGGGTAGAAGGAGGAAATGTTTGTACATTTTCCTTCCCAATAAAAAACGTCTGGTCCTGGAAAGATTAAAATCATGGTCCTCTAGCTCGCATGTCATACAGCCAACAATGGCTCAACTTATTTGTGCTGGGTAAATGCAAAGTAATAAGTTAGCAAAAATAATTATGTTCTAAAATTTAACTTAGAATTCAACTAATTTACTTTTCTCTTTTCATACTTCTCCAGCATTGTACTTCTCTGCTCATTGGTGCCCACCATGCAGATCCTTCACACCAGTGCTTGTCGAATATTATAAAAAGGTGAGCTTATTCTGCAGTATACTATGAAAGGAGGATACTTAGAATAATAAGTTTAGTAAATACTCAGTACCCTAGGTCTGAGAATCATAATATTTGGTTTATTCCTTGGTCATTATATTTGAAACTGAGGGGATTCAACAGGTTAACTCTTACCAAAGATAATACAGGTTAAGAATTAAAATGTATTAAGATTCTGGGTACATGAAAGGTCAAAACCTGACTAGGTATCACTTGTCTTAGAATTGCGAAGACATGGACTGAGAATCAATATTGACAGTCATTGACAGTAACAATATCATTTGAAAGGACACCCCTAATCGCCTTTACAAGACAATATTAAGAAACTAAAAAGAGGCGCCCGTTTATATAATATTCAGTAATAGTCTATAAAAAATGAATTTTTTTTTATTAACATTATACAGTAAACAATGGTAAAACGGAAAACCTTTTAAAACAAACATCTGAATAAATATAGGATCAATAAAATAAAATAAAATATTATCCAAAAGGAAATTGAGTAATTTGATTTGAATATCTATCACAACTTACTGGCAATCACAATAGTATCAGGGAATTGGAGCTGCATGTCTGAAGATGCGGCTCTGGCTCCAGCACTTTTCAAAAAGTTGGCTCTGGCTCCAACCTACTTTTAGAAATTTGACCTAAATGACATGGAAAAAATAATTGTCAAACTCATCATTTTGGTAGAAATTATTATTTCAGACTAATAAGTTTTACATTTTTGGTATTGCCAGGAATAAAGCTTTACTTTGCTATACTTTTGTTCTCTTTTTTAATGAAAAGTACTGGAGCCGGAGCCGCAAGATAAAACTTCGGCTCCAGCTGAAAACCCTTTGACTCTGGCTCCAATTCCCTGATTTCCTCCTTACAAAAGTGCATTGTTATATCATACATACATTTTCATTAGATGAAATACAGTTGGATATAACAATTGATCAAGTTTCTTAAACCATTGTTGAACAAACCCAATATTGACCATACACATAGTACAGATGGAGAAAACAAAATGTCAATCAAGTCCATAAAACAATGCTCTTATACAAGAAAAATACAACTTTTAATTGAACTAGGTTTGAAATAACCAGGTTTTCAGACTGTGTTGTCTTTCACTTAATCATAGGTCACAGTGGACCTTGATACTTTACTCGGAGATATTGGAAAGTCAAATATTCAGTAACCTAAGGATCCATTGCCTAAAACCAGAGTTCATGTTTGTGTAATTCCGCACAATTTGTTTATTATGCTGACAGTGTAAGGGCAGGAATCTGAGCAAAAGTTAAATGTATTTCAGCAATGTTCACAAATATGAATCTATCTCGGAATAAAATGTTGAAATTGTGGGTATACACTCAAGCTAATCATCTCCATCGCAGCACATTATAATTTTTAAATCACTGACAATTACAAGCCATGCATTCATCATTTATTTTTTTGATTAAAATTAGTAAACTGTTGGAACACAATGACACTTTAAGCTAATATAAGTTTTTATGTTGTTTAAATAATCAAATAATATGACAAGAAAAGACCTGAGATGTGAGAGACCAGATATGAAGAGCTGTGATCTATGCTTGTCACCATGGTAACATGAACTAAAAGCAATTAAAAACAATAACATGCACAATCATGACTCAATCATAAGTCTTAATTATTAATATCAGTCAATTGCAAGCATTTTGCATCTTAAAAAGAAAGTTGAATAATTTACTATGTTAATAATGCCAAAGGGCAACTTATGGGTACATCATCTAAATACAGACTACAATTATTCACACATGCATCAAACATAAAGTATAGTGACTTTGACACAACTTAAAGTTCTTTGGAAGACAAGCTGCTTTGTGCATTTTTGTTTGCTTTTTATTAAATCCAAATTTCAATTTTCTTTTTAATATGACAAGTCAAATATGTAAATCATCATACTCTCATGACACCTAATTTTGTTAAAAAATATCTGTTTGAAAATTTGCTAAACTGAAGCCAAAAAGGCAGTGTCCACTGTAAGAGGTGAGAGTTGTGTTATATGTGACTCAAGCACCATGGAGTAAGACAGTTACTCTCAATTATGTAACAAAAGGCTATGAGGCTTACTTTTTTGAAATTTCACAAAACACAAAGAAAATTGGCTACGTCAAAGTCAAGACAACTCATCTCAACAACAAGCAATTGTACTTGCTCACAGAGATACCTTCTCTTAAATAATGTTAAAAATAAACTTATGAACTTTTATATTAAGAGAAGCTACTGACCACAAGCGCAGAACATCACATGCACATGTTAATACATTCTTCCCGTTCTCTTGTCTTGTTTATTACTCTTCTCGATCATCAAATGAAATTCAGTTGGAAAAATTCAAAATTTTTACAAAACAAAATATCACAAACAATCTATTTAACAGAGCTTACTGCCTCCAAACAAAGTCCTTCTAATTTATAGACAACAGTCTTGAATAAATTGGACTGCATCAAAAATTGCAATATATTCAGTCAGCCTTAACCAAGAAGAACCATATCCCTCAAAATCAAAAGCCAATTATAATGGTCTGGATTAAGCTGATGCACATTCAACAAGATTTCTTTATCTGTAATCACATACAATAAGCTATGGCAGATGCAAGTAAATAGATCTTTAAGGCTAAGGTCGGGTCAAAGGTCAATCTTCGGAGGTCACCTGCCATACTATTATGTGGCTACGGTCAACCTTGGTTGACAAAGAACTGCCTGCCTTGGTTGGGTCGTCATCATCATTGTCAACAGGTGGTGGTGGTGGTGCCAAAGCAGAATCATCATCATCCCCATCTCCTGGAACAAAAGAGTTGTAGACATTATTATCTTCCATTGAAAAACAAATATTGAGTAAGAAAAACTTTTTTCCAACTGCTTTATCAAATGAATAAATATTAACTCAATGTTCATGCAAGGTAGCCATTAAATTTCCAACAGTTAAGTTTGCTCAATAAGAGAGATAAATCGTAACTTTGTCACTTTGTATGTAATTTCATTTTTCATTGATTTGCAACTTAGTGTGGTGAAAAATAACTTTTTGTTTTTATCCTCAGGTTGAAGTGTCTAAAACTTGTTAACCAAATTTCTTAAGCTTAATTATTCTATCAAATTATAGTTAAGTTAAACTTGTTTTAGCAGTCATTTTTCACCTTGTGATGAACTTGTCTGACTTTTTTAAATATTGAAGTACATATGCCTCTTCAATGTTATTGTCTTCTTTGACTTAATGTATAACTAAATGGAATAGTTGGTATTATAACCCATAAGGAAATCAACATAGCCTACACCACCAGATAAGATAAAACTTTATTGAAGTGTATATGCCTCTTCATCATTATTGCCTTGGTCTCTATCTAATTAATAATAGTTACACTGAAAAGTTTAGATACTTACCCATACGGAAATCAACATAGCCTTCCCCACCAGACAAGATAAGACGTGTGTTTGTAGGTGGTGAAGCAGTAGCCTCTCCTCTAGGTGGTGGTGTGGATGAGGCAGGGACAGCTTCTGCAGCAGCACTTAGGCCCTGTCTCTGTTGTCCTGAAATGTCATTATAAATTAAAAAAATAAATAAAAATTGAGTAAAAGATTTTGTAAATGAAATAAACAAATAACTGTGTAAATCATTTATGAAACAAAGTGTATATCTCTATATGTTCAGTTCATACCATATTTAAGATAACGATATTAATGAGTACAGGTACCTACTTTCCTTCTTTTGGCCTGGGGTTACCAAAAAGAAAGAGAACTAAGTGAGCACCTACAAACCTGCCAAATCTTTAGAGCTATTATCTCAACTTTTCTTTGAAATAGTCACAAACATCTAACATGTTGGCACTTCCAACAAAGTAAAAGTTAATGGTGCAATTAACGCACATGTTCATAGATTGCATTAATAAAATTACTGATTGATAAATCAGGTTCGAGAAGATGTCACACTCCTAAAAAAAATCTCAAGAGAATCTTAAAAAATTGTCTCATCTTCGCCTGAGCAGAAGAGAATAAATTAAAAAGAAAAACTGTGAGGCTTTAAGAAAAGAAAAAAAGTTTGATTAAAAGCATCAAACAGTAGAATTGAAAAAAGACAAGACAAATCTAGAATTTTGTGCTCAAACAAGTGCTGGAATAGCAGTTAGATGGATGACATTTTGATCAAAGTTATGTTAATCAATTATTGTAGAATGTGGAAAAAGTAACCGTTTCAGTAACTTGTTTTAAACGAATAAAAAAATTGAACAAAGGCATTAAATTATGAAAAACACATTATCTTCAATATATACAACAAAACTGAGTCTCAATAAGACAACAAGCTTGATCCTGCCTTCTAAGTAGGATCTAGAGGACATGCAATCACAGATAATTATATAGGTTTTGTATACAATGTACTGTCACAATGTACCCTGGTGGCTACTTTCTACAAAACTTTAAACCCACAGAATCTGAAGTCCGCTGCCTTAACCACAGGGCCATCGCACCCTTTATTGTGTTGTTAAAGCAGCTTTGTTGACCTATATCTTCTGTAAACAACAAATATAACATCATAGCTGTGATAACAGTTACATTTCTTATTGCAAATTGAAAAATGTTTACATAACAAAATTAAAAAAGTCTCTTAATTTTGTTGTTGCAAAAATGCATGTTCCTAGCTTAAACCATGTTCCCACAATTGCAATTAAAAAGTGGTCATTCTAAATCACCCTGTATTTTTGAACTCTAATGACCCATATAAATAGAACAAAGTAACACTCGCAACAGTGAAAATATCTAAACAAATGACAGGATTGCAGAAGGGTAGCTTTGGGGTATAAAATATATATAACAATCACATCCATTCTATATTACTCTTCAATCAATGGAAGGAATGCAACCCTTTTCTAGATGGCAATAGTCAAACAGTTCATATTTTTGTAACCAAAATTTAACAATAAGTGTTTGAACAACAAATATTGATGTCCATTTTTGTATTATTCAATTTACTTCAGACTTTGCTTAAGTTTACGATAACAATCAAATGTTTTTTAAAAGAAAATAATTTTTCTTTGTTGTTGAAAAACATGAAATATAAATAGAATTCTAAAATGGGGCAAATAAGAAAAGAAACATGGTACAACAAAAATAACAAACACAAACTTTCTTTGCATACAATATTAAACTAACTAATAATAAACCAAAAAACAGATGAAAGTTAAGATTGAAATAAAAGAAAAAAAAGTATAATAATATTCTAACAACATGGTTTCCCACATCCCTCTATAAATATATAAAAACATTATCAGTAACACTGGTTTCCAAAACTAGGCAGAAACTATGTCATTATAGTGTGATACCAATCTTCCAAGGTAAAATTGTGAGGACATTTAGACAGGAATAGGCAGACTAAGTAGGAAAAATGGTGTAACAGTGTGATACCAATCTTCCAAGGTAAATGTGTAAGGACAACTAGATATCTAAGTTAAAATTTATGATACCGATGATGGGAATAATTATTACAATTTAATAATTTATTTTCCCAAGGGCACTTTTTGTGCAATGTTGAAAACAAAAAATTTAAAGTTTCAAAGAAAAAAAATGAACTTCGTCATTGTTGACTCCATTGACTTTATCATAAATGACCTGATTGTTCAAAGGATCATGATTGCATAATATGACTAATGTTAACTGCCTTTTTTAATTTTCTGGACACTTTAAGAAAAGGAGGGCTGTTTGTAAATAAGATACACTGAGGTTTTCAAGTAGGGCTTATGTTTAATTTCTTTGTGATTATTATTAAAATTATTCATTGAATGAGTCTTTTTATCCTTCTTTAAAACCTAAACATATCCCATTTTAATGTAAATAATGGCCAAAGATTTATCTACCACCCTAAACCATATTGACACAAGCTTCAGAATTAAAACTCCTCTTACAAGTCTTATATCTAAAAAATGTATCTATCTTGTAAGGAAATGATGACCTTATCGTGACTATATTTCAGTTGTTTCTATTTTATTTCCAAGTATGATGATGATGATGATGGTTGAGAGACATTATAGGCTGAGTAGCCTTTCAAACGTCTCTTTCTTTAGTTTCCATATGTGTTGCGCATGATTGTTAGTGGTTAAAGCGGTTGTTAAATTGTTTGATTGCTGTTACTTTGGGTTGTAGAATCATAAAAAGATTGTTAATTTAGTCGTCAAAATCATACACTATGTTAGATATATCAACATCAATGAGTCATTTGAGAGTCAGGTCATTTGCAGACTTAGCAGCAGGTGATAAGGCGCTCCAGTGGATAATAACTCTTTGAGAGAAAAAATATGATCTTGCTATAGACTTTGCAAAAACTTTGTATAATTTATTCTTTGAACTTCTGGTTCTACTACCTGCAGTGCTAAAAGTAAAGAATTTGTCTTTTTAACGTTATCAATATCATTGGTGATTTTAAATGCTTGTATGAGGTCTCCTCTGAATCTTATAAACTTTAGTGAAGGCAGACTCAGGCTCTTTAGTCTTTCTACATATGGTAGGTCTTTTAGGTCATGTAGAATTTTGGTGGCCCTTCTTTGCACTTTTTCAATATCAATGCTCTGTCTTTTGAATAAGGGGTACCATATAGTATTTGCATATTCCATATTTTGTCTAATGATGGTTTTTGTATAACTTGAGGAACATAACATGATCTATTTATGTAAAACTTCTCTTTATTATACCTGTTAACCTATTGGCTTTCTTAATAGTATTTGAAATATGTAGGTCAAACTAGGGACAAAAAGTTACTCCAATATCTTTCTCATTATTAGTTGTTTTTAGTTCTTTTGTACAATGTTTGTCTTTGTAATAGTTATGATTATTATCAGTACTTCCATAATGAAGGATTGAGCATTTATCTGAGTTGAAGTGAAGCTGCCAGACTTCTGACCAATTGAGTAGCCTGTACAAATCTTCCTGCAGTGCATCTTGCTTGTTATGAGAGCCCTATATTTTTGTATCATCTGCAAAAACCTTAATTGATAAAATATTTCAGTCACGTCCCTTCAAATTTCTCTTTGCTTTAAGCTGCTTGATTTTGAGTTTTGTAAAAACAAAGATTAAAAAAACAACTTATCCAACAGATACTGCATCACACAGATTAATTGAATGTCACAGATCATGTTTTTTTCATTGGATTTGTGTGTTTTTTAAGTTGTTATTGATTTTTGATTCACAATGTATGTCAAGTGGTTATCTTTTTATCAACAAAAATGTAAAAGTAGGGATTCTGATGTTCTTGCCTCTTGTTTGTGACAGTTACTTTATATTTATAGACTAATATATATCTTTGAACCACACAGCAATGTTTTCTCGTAAGCCTTAAAATAGAATAGGTACGAAAACAACTCTCATTGGACCCTCTAAGCCAGGACATAAGCCTTCCAATTCAATACTCGATTAAAGGGAATACAATTCCTTTTTATATCGTGTCTGGTAGTTTTTTAACATCTTTCTTAACTTCTTTCAAATCTTACTTTTTTAACATGTTTAAATCAGTACAGGAATCTTTGTTATCTGTTTGGTTAAAATGGACCATAAGCAGTATGGCCATGATTATTATTATTATTCCTTCTCCTTTTTACCCCTTTTGAAACATACTTTAAATTTTTGTTGATAAATACAAAAACATAACCACTTATTGTACAATGTTGAACCAAATATTAATAATCTGGAAAACAAACAAATCCTTGCAAAAAAGATTAACGAGGATAGCTATAACTATACTATAACATATTTTGAGATTTCAAATTATTTATTTTTCATTGAAAAAAAGATACCATATGATATTATTTTCATACTGATAAGATTATTATTGTATTTTTATTTTGTCTAGAATTACAAAGTGTGTCAGAGATACAATGATGAATCCGTAATGGAGATAGAGAGAGCAGCAGCAGGTAATGTTACGTTCTGCCTTGTATTTGTTTTATCATCAAATCTATTACAAAAATGTAACCTTTGAAGTATCTACAGTTTGTTTTTCTAATGTTGTTCATAACATTGGATTGAGAACCGATGGGTCATGGGTTCGATTCCCAGTCTATGCATTATGGATTTTCACCGAGGTTTGAACTATATAGCAACACTGATGAGAATTAATAATTAGAAACAGTACTGTCTGTGTATTAGTTATTCAACTATATATTGTACTTATGTTGTTCATAACACATGAATTGACCACTATAGTGAGCAAGACAAAGAAGAAACATATGGCTGGCCATTTGAAGTAAAATTAAATGAACTGTAATGAAATTTGCTCTTAAAATGTATCTCTTATGTGGTAAAAGGTGATTTTGATTTAATTGTCACCAGAATCGAGTGGACTGCAATTTGGACCAAACCCATATTGTTGCTCAGCCCTCTCTCAAGTCCTAGAGTTACTAGGTTGAAGGTGTTAGTCTGCAGAGCTTCCTAGTGATATATTCATACACTCTTCTGAATGAAAATTCTTTTGTGGTCCAATAAATCAATGTACAACTTGTTAAGCAGTTTTCATCATAATCATCATATCAATGTTTATTTGTACGGGCCGGGATTAATCCTCTACAGAGGGTAGGGCCCGCTTGACTTGTCTCAATCTTCCACGCCA
>JAUUEB010411637.1:0-12079 GCA_032362205.1 Clione limacina
TACCAACATACCAACATACCAACATACCAACATACCATCATACCAACATACCAACATACCAACATACCAACATACCAACATACCAACATACCAACATACCAACATACCATCATACCAACATACCAACATACCAACATACCAACATACCAGCATACCAACATACCATCATACCAACATACCAACATACCAACATACCAACATACCAACTTTATTTTGATAATGCATTTTAAAAAAGATGCATAATTTATCACTTCGTTACGTGTACAATATACTATTATATTACCCGCAGTCTTTGTCTTAGATCAGACGCGTTGCAAGGATTTTGAAAATAATTTATAAAATTTAAAATGAGTTAAAATAGTGCGAATTAAGAGCGAGCATTTTGGACCATATGTCCCCAGGCTACGCGCCTGATATATATCATTTAGGTTAACTTTAAAATTTATCATTTTGTCATATTATAAATGAGAAACGTTCAAATAACAGATAAATTAACCCACGATTATCTACTCGTCTCTGTGACCGGGTGATAGTGTTATCATCAACAGACCAAGCTGGGTGTTTGAATCCAGACTAGACCAATCAAAGAATTTTTTTAAATAATTATCTCAGAAGCAGTTCTATCATTAGGCAATAATTGCTAAAACTCTGTTTATTGTACGTTTTAAGGTAGGTTTGGAATCGCCTCAGCCCAAATTGGTCTATTAAAGCGAAAACACATATTTCTTCAGAAGGTTTATTCGCCATTCATTGTCTCAGCAAATAATGGGGCATATTAACCTTGACCTTGAAGAAGTACGTCAACAGTTTAAGACGTCTAATGTCAAATTTATCACGAGTTTATATGTCAGTCAAACATTGAGTGTTTTCCGAAGTTATTTATAGACTTAACTTCCGGTCCGTTGTTGTTCGTCTGCTGTTGTCAAAACGACAATAAGAAAAGTAAACAACGGAAGTATGCTACGCTAGGAACAACTGGAAGACATGAGTAAATAGCATAGCACAAAAAGTTATAATTTTTAAAGGAGAAAGCACAAAATTCCGACCAATATTCACTAACAGATTTAGATTATTTGATATGCGAGGGTCGATAATTATTTAAAAAGTTTCTCATTTTAGGATTTTTGATAAATTAAAGGACGGATTTGGGTGAGATTATTTTTCGTTTACTTTCTTCATGCAGAAGTGGAAATTATTGACTTTTACTTAACATCAGTTTATGGCAGTTAAAAACTATATAAAATATACACAATAATAATAACTTATGGTGCCATTATTGTATGTATATTTTCAGTGCAGAATAATAATAACTTATGCCATTATTGTATGTATATTTTCAGAGATGTAAGGACAAACTTAACGGCCTGGCTATCTCAGTGCTAAACCAATGGCCAGGGGTCAAGCTGCGGGTCACAGAGGCTTGGGATGAGGACGGTATGCATGCAGAAAACTCATTGCATTACGAGGGTCGTGCAGTGGACATAACTACGTCAGACAGGTCAGTAGCATTGTTATATTTGTGAAATAGTACACATGAAGGTTAAGTCATATCACACCTAGTTGCAAAAATAACACCATAAACAGTATTTCAACCCGAGTCGAACCTGAATTTGAAAACCTGATCCGTAAGGCATGTTCTTTTCGTCTAAGGACTTCTGACTGCATTATGTTTTAAAAATTGCCTCTGCTTTCTTTTTCTTATGACTTAAATATGTATTAAAAAACCCAGAGAGTCTACGTTTAAGAGAGGAAGATACAGCCGTACTTGCGTTAACATTTAGACCAAAAGGAACGAGACAAAATCACAAAAGAAAATCTTTGATTAAAATGATAACATTGAACTCAACTAGAAAAAAGATAACCCTCCAAAATCACTGTAGACATTTTTTTTTATAAACCCCCAAAATATTTGTAAAACGCTCAGGCTAGAAAATTGAACCATCGGGATTAGTCAAATCTCTGTCATGCCATGACCTGAATTTTCGGATAATCATTATTCACACTAATTCAAAGCATATACTCAGTGGATTTTTCCTGTGTTAATAGAACCAATAGAAAAGTGGCTACTTTGTTTTGGCGTTGAGTATATAATTGACATCTCTATATTATCCCTTTTTATAATCTCTATAAGGACTACTTGGCTTTAAATACCCTTTTTCCTGTGATGATCAATAACGTGTTAGACAGGTTTGACAGTAGTCTATATTGTGATATGAAAAAGAGCACGGTAGATTGCACTTTCTGTTTCTTAGTGACAGACTATTATAGTACAATGATATTATGGAGACATAAGTTTATGATAAAATGCGAAAATCCTGTGGTTTATTTTCACCATCTTGAAAAGTTAAGTATATAGATATTTGTTTTTTAGTTATGAATCATATTTTCTGCTGTCCCGGTGAGGGGAACTTATTTGTACTTTTATTTTCAGAAAATTACAATATTATAAAAGCGTTTACCAACGTTTACCTTCATATACCTAATAATGAGTCAATATTATCGCTTATTTAAGCATGTTGTTAGCGGGAATGTTACCAATAAAATACAATTGTCTGCTTATTCAATGTTCATAAACACGTAGAGATCGTGTATTTAAAAGAAAACCCAATCAAGCAACCATTACACACATTCACATGACTTGTTGCAATTTAATTGCAGGGATAAAACCAAATATGGCATGTTGGCACGACTGGCTGTAGAGGCTGGGTTTGATTGGGTGTACTATGAGACACGTGGTCACATCCATTGCTCTGTTAAATCAGGTAAGAAAAATATAACAAGTTGTATCTTATAGAAAAGTAAAACTGCTAAAAGTCATTATATATGCGTCACATTTTTGTCATTCATCTTTTATTATTCCATGTATTGTGGTTTAGAAATGTATCTGAGTAGAGTTGACGCAGTTTAATTCCTCACTTGACATTTCTTAACGCGACAGGACAATCTGTTACTAAAACGCGCTTCATGACACTACCACTTCGGATCTGTTTGTATCATCATCAATTACCAAATTTTAAAACTTCAAAACGTTTTAAGAACTTGAATAGTTGCTTCTAGTTTTAAATTCAGTTGCAATTTTTCTTATTTACAATGTCAAACTTTCAAGAGGAATGTTTAACAGGTTTAATGAGCAATTCTCCAGATTTTTCAGAGTTGACATATTAATTACCATATTTGCGTACTCTCGCGAAAGCTCGCCGTGTTACCGGGAGTATTTAGTCAGACGCCGTGGTCCTCCCAGGGATGTTTGTCTGGAGTGTTCTTGAGGATGTCTTCATTGGCAACTGTTGTGTTTGTCCTCGTGTCGATCAAGAGCATTGTACTCTAAGGGAGGTCCTTGAGGAGCCTTATCTTACCCCCAGAACATGATCAGAGACACTCTCAAGCGACACCTCAGAGGTGCGACTTCAAGAGGCGGTGGTAAACATACGTTGTAGACTTGTTCGACGGATGAGTGCCTGCTTCAGGGGATTACTCTAGAGGAGCCGAAGAGCACGGTTATTTTTATGCTAACGAGCAGAGATTCGACAAACCGCGAACTTAAATATAGCACATTCTTTAGAGAGTATTCTTTGAAAGATAATTGCTTCCGTAAATAAAGTACCTTTTTAGAGAGTATTCTTTGCTTCCGTAAATATAGTACCTTTTTAGAGAGTATTTTTTGAAAGACACCAGCTTCGGTTGATGACAGGACAAAGTGAACTTTAAACGTTTAAGAATTTTGTTGAACCCTTCTTGACCTTTGAATTTAAAATTCAGATTTTCACCTCGATAGAAATGATATTCATCAATTGTTTACTTAAACGTGATATATCACGTCTCGGGAGAAGTGAGTCAGCTAAATATACACGCTTCAAAGTACTTAATGCTAAATATATTCTCTTGGTATCAGACCTATTTATCAAGACATTTAAATATATATGAAATAATTTCTTCTGCCATTTAGGGCTGAGTATTCTCCTTTTTAGAACTTAAGATAATATCTTTTATATTATATGTCTGGCTCTATTTTAGAAAGCCATCAAAGGTATTAAAAAATAAGAACGGATATTTTCCACTATTGCAGTCATCATGATCAGACACGTTGCTAATTTGAAAAAAATTGACTTTTAATTTTTTGTGCATAATTTATTAATTTAATGATTTCAAATACCAACATGGAAATAAAACGAATAGAAAGTTCATAACGTTCTTTGCGTTCTTTGCCTGTTTCCTTTACTATTTAGCTCATATTTCAAATGCAGTTTCGTGCTCTCGAACATGTGCTTAAAAACACATAAGAAATTTATAAATATTTATTTGGTTGGCCCTACTTTAGGAAGCCATCCATGATTAGTGATACGCAAAAATGCGTACGATTATTTTCTACTATTGCAGTCATACTGATCAGACATGTTAAGATTTTGACCAAAATTAACTTTTCATTTGTTGATATATCAATTGGATACTTTCAAATATATACATCAAAATAAAATTAATCTGAATTGAGGAATGTATTCATCACTTGTCTGACCACATTCTAGAGTAAATAATAACAAACTAGCAATGTGGAGAGAGAAAAATTGCGTTTTGCGTTTCCAATAAAAGTCAACAAAAATCTGAATCTTGACAATTTATTGACGCGGGCATCGATGATAATATACTATTTCTGACTTGGCCGTCACGTTAGTTAGGGATGGTTATCTAAACATGTCGGTATAAATCAATGTATTGATGCTATAATGGGTTTTCCAAAAAATCAGGGGTTAGTCATTCTTACTTCTAGTATGTGTTAGAAGCGTTCACCCATTTTCAATCTAGGCAACATCCTCAGCGTTCTGATTTGACCCGGCACATGTTATCATAAGATGTGTCTTGAAGAAGATATGAATATGTCGCTTTATCCAAAATCTCTTCTGAAAATATATAATTGTCATTGTTTTGGCTAAAATGGACACCACATCTTTAACAAAAACAAGATTGCATGAAGCAGCTCGTTTGCTCAAGATCAAGAAATCGAACAAAGTAGACTACATTAGAGCTTATAACAAACGTGTGAAACAAACAAACGACATACACACAAAATAACTAACATTCATATTATATATATTTAACCATTATGTAGTTGTTCTTTAGCTAATTCGAAACAAATCCCTGAGATTTTTGGTCAAAGCGCTAATTCTCACATGACCGCTTGTTAAAAAACATACCATTACATTAAAAGATAGGGGCTTATTTTCTTTTTAAAGAATTAAACCGGTAAACGGCATCGTTCAATATGGTAGCTGCTGTTGAACACATTATAGAGAAAACTTGGACTATATGCGAACGCAATAAAGACACACTGATTAATTTGCGTTCAATTTACGTTAAATTAAAAATGCACTTTAATAAACGAATTAAACTGGTAAACTGCATTGTTCAGTAGAGTAGCTGTTTATTAAGTCAGTAATATTTTTAACACATTAAAGAAAAGACTCGAACTTTTAAAGAAGGAAACAAAGACTTGAACACTTTAATTTACGTTCAAGTTAAAACAGATCATCCAATGTGTTAGGGTGCAAACACACTGGACCCCTCTTTGTTTGATTTTAGCCTTGTTTAAACATCAACGCATTGACGGGAAGCATTGTTCACATTTCTAACTCTACACGCACTCTGATTGGTAAATACTCTCAATAGAATGTGAACAGACGGTTGATTACCAGTGTGTACGTAAGTCTGAAAAGGTATATCTTCTTTTGATTTTATTACGCACAGACCCCCCCCCCCCAAGGCAAAAGTGAACTATTGAATATACTAGTCGGATGTACGTGTTTAAAATGGCCTCATTAATAATATGTGTGTAGTTTTATTGGTTTCCAAATTTCGATTATTGAAAAAAATAAAACACGTTGAGACCAATTCGCGTAAAAGAGTATTTGGGACTGAGGCAACACAAAATAATCATCTTCTAGAAGTTGAACCCAATATTGCAAGATAGCGCTATAGTGATGGACTTTGATTGGAACTAATGTGTTTTGAAATGATTTCCAATGAAGATATTGGAAAAGTGAAAAACATTGATAGGGACAGGTACATAATTGTTATTTATTATGGACGAATACCGTATATGGTCAATGCGATATAGAAACACCTCGTCTCCAAACGCCTTTTAAGACAATATAGAAGCCCTATTCAGTTTAGAACACATATTTAAAACAATAAATAAAGTAATATTAATTAATGGGACTCACGAGTACGTTATTTTAATTTGTCGAGGAAATTAGTTATCTCGGTTGAACTTCCGAAGCAACATCACCCACATCACACTACCTAACACAACCCACATCACACTACCTAACACCACCCACATCACACTACCTAACACCACCCACATCACACTACCTAACACCACCCACATCACACTACCTTAACCATTAATAGATCGCCACGTAACATGATAGCCACATTCCACAACGTTTCTAGTATGAACATTTCCTTTCCCATGCGGTGAATCGAACCACGGACCACAGAATTTCCGGTCCGGTGTTTAACAACTTGACCAACTATCATCGTTTGTATGGACATTTGTGTAAATATGACATTACGTCATCTTGAGTACGAGTTTTCTATGTACACACTATACACATTTCAACAACTAATGATGTTAGTAATTGACCAAAAAATGTAATTATTATGAAAATACTGCGTAGATTGATCTTTGATTTGAACCTTCAAAGAACAGAGGTCATAAGTTCACCTTGCTGTCAATACGTCATGTATGTTTCATTCAGTAGAAAAGCGACCAGGACAGGAAATTCCCACCCTTTCATCACACTTTCTCCTTCAACTTAATTTCCTTCTGTGTCTCTGACAATTCATTAAATCTGCTCTGACGTTTGCCAATGTTCCCAACTTGACGAGATGTATGCGCAAAAGACAATTACACCAAATCAACACAAGCAGTAGACCCGGTGTTGACATTAGGCAACTTCAAAGACTCCCTTGTGGTCTCTACCTCGTGGTATATGAGACACTAGAGTAGAATCCAGTAATCCAGGGTCTAGTTAGACCCGCTTTGCCCAAACAATGACGACACCAAAGTTGATAATCTTAGTTAAGTGAACTTTACAATTAAAAGTTGTCCCACTTGCTCCAACAGCAACCTGTCGCTTTATCGTGCTCAGAACTGAGATGGGACGTGTATCTGGCAGCTTTGGTGTACAATTGTGATAACATCCTTGCCGTATTGCCTTAACTTCAATACCTTAATCCTCATCTAATCCTTAACAAATGTTCCTTTATAATATGCCTTAACGTTTTGACATATCGTCCCGACCCATTTACCAGAGTATGTAGTCAAGGATTAACATTGTTTGCCTTCACCGGATTAGGTATACAATCTGCAAGTAGTCGGAAGTGGGAGGTGCAAAGGAGATAGTCTTAGCGAGAGTATTACACAACAATAGAGACGGGAATCCATTTTAAATGTTTTTTGTGGATGGTGTGCAGCATCATGAAGTCTCGGTATACCCGTATTGTTCGCATCATAATACGTGCTTCGTCTCGCTTCGAGTACTTCATGGATCAACGAATTATTGTAACTTGACGTGGACCGATGATTTTTATTTTCTTTATGGATGTAATCAAAACAGACTCAAATATTATAAAGGCGACAGGAGCAGGTAGCTGCTTCATATGATAATAAACATTAAGAAAACAAACAAAATCTGTTTTGTTGAGATATGAACGATATAAATGTTTAAAAAGTCACGCTTACTGGGAATTCCTCCAAACCCCGCGATGGTTCTCTGCAGTTTGAAAAAGTTTTCTAAATTCTTAAGCTTTAACTATTTAACGTCAATTCAGGTACAATATATTCACATTCACATTAATATTCAAACACCCTTGGGAATGGCTATTGGTTAAGGAATAAAGACAGTTATAAATAGTTTTAAAACAAATCAGGTATTTTTCTAACCCAGGGAAGACAAACGTAGTATACATGCATAGGAGCCTTCGGAAGAGTTATTGTAATTTAAAAAAGGGTTTATTCCGATCTTTATTAACATTTGTTTCTATATGCGAGATTCGTCTCTATATCATAAGGTCCACTGGTTAGATTCTGAAGAACTTCGTTGTTTTGAGCATTGGTCTAACTAGTAGATGCCCCGTTCTCTGAACGTGTAGGAAAGATTTGCAAATTAGGACAGAGGGTGAGAGTATTATTTAATATTTCTTTTACATAAACCAATTAACACAAAAACGCCGGAACGCAATAAGGACGGCTCAATTTTGAATCTTCGAGAACGCAAAAATTAGGCTTTAAATCAAAAAAATAAATATCGCTTCACGATGCGCAACAAATGAAACTATAAGAAATGTATCACTTGTCGATCTAAAACTTCCTAGAAAAAACGTGTATAGACCCTCCGTTTTTTACTTTCGAAGCTCTGTTAGAATAAGATTATTATTTCTTTTATATTTATGTCTGTTTCAAGCAAAATATAAGACGTTTATCTTTTGAATCGATGAGTGAAATTTTCCGGGAGATATTTCTGAAAATTAGGTTAAATGCTGCACATCTATAGAATTTTTTCATTTTATCCCCCGGATGGATGTCCCCCCTCTCCCCTAGATACGCGTCTAGTGTGTGAGGCTTAGTACAAACCGCTTAACGCAATCAAGCACACACAATGATATATCGTTTTACGATATGTGCACATATTGATAAAGCACAACGCTGCCGCTAATTGGCAAGGTTAATTAGTCTACAAAGGTCATTAGCCTAGGCCAGTCTATGTACACAGGACGTGTTAAAGCTTGTGTGTGGACTTGATTTGTTTATTTTTCTAACTCTCATCTTGTATCTTCTATTAAGCCAAATTCCTGCACCCCAAGGTTCACTCTTCAATAAAGATGATGTCTATATGTTCATCTTAAAATTGTAACGAGTTTTAATTTATGAATATGTGTAAACTGTTTGAAACACCTGACACAGTCACGCGAATGACGTTTTAACTTTGTGTGTGTGTTTTGTTAGTTCAATGATCAGACGATGATAGTTCTTACAAGTATCCACACACCCAAAACATGCCCTTGGATGTCTTCTTAAAAGACTCTCATGCCGACGGTCCGTGTTCGATTCCCGGGATATTTACGCTCTTAAAATGTTTTTTTTCTTGCACATTGGGAAGTGTTTATGACGAACTGCTCTTGTGAAATTAACCACCAAAATAAACGTGTTAAATCTGATCGATTTTCTCTCAGTCCGGATCTTAAAGTCTGGGCGACAATGGCGAAGACTTTGACTGATGCTCTTGAGAAATGAGTGTAGGAGAAGTGCTTATCACCACAAGAGAGTCGTTATCCCCCGCAATAACATCCCGACAAGAGAGTCGTTATCCCCGCAATAACATCCCGACAAGAGAGTTGTTATACCCGCAATAACATCCCGACAAGAGAGTCTTTATCCTCGCAATAACATCCCGACAAGAGAGTCGTTATACCCGCAATAACATCCCGACAAGAGAGTCTTTATCCTCGCAATAACATCCCGCCAAGAGAGCCGTTATACCCGCATTAACATCCCGACAAGAGAGTCGTTATACCCGCAATAACATCCCGACAAGAGAGTAGTTAGCCCCATAATAACATCCCGCTCTCGTCGAGCGATGCTACTCTGTATAGAGTAGAGAGTAATGCTATTCCTTATCTGTGATACTCTTTGAGTCGCAAGCATTAACACAAATTATGTCAAATCGACAGTGTTGTATTTTTGAGAAATTCGATCTCCCCTGACATTTAAGTTATTGTTTGTGAAATGTCACAAACATTCTTCTGTTGATTTAATATAGAATAAGGGCATCTTACATAGTATTTATGACCAAGCATTCATTTAAGTTCAAGTGGGTTCATTCTTCTCTTGATTAATGACGTCACTCTATTTGAAGTCTTAACGCCCCTGCGGCGACCATGATGACCTAGATTTCTGATGTCACGCATCGTGTTTAAAGATTTTTTACAGATTCAGATTTGTCTATTAGGCCATAAGCCATTAATATGCAATACAAACAAAAGCAATGACAATATGAAAATAAAACATAATATAACATATCTTGCACTCATACACATAAAATGTGTATTTAAACAAAATCTAACGCACCAAGCTCATCGTGGTCAAAGAGTGACCACGTCTTGGTACATACTCTATAAGCCTGTTTAAATAAGATAAACAGCTATTGGCAGAGAGGAACATAAATAATTTTCATCGAAGTGCAACCAGTGGCGCCGGTAACATTCTTGCAAAACCATTACATTGTTGTGACCAGGGTTTTCTCTAATGGTGACAAGTTGACTTTTTAAATTGAGTTTCCAGTCCATAGTTTCTCCATGAAGTTTTATGATGCGCCGTCATCGAATCCTTTAAGAACCAAATATATAGATAAGTTAACACAACTGTATTGCTTTATCAAGAAAAATAATTGAGGGTCAATGTAAATGGTCAAAGGTCATAGGGGATGTTCATTAGCCACGCGATTCAACGAATCGATTCAGTAAAAACAAAAGTACATAAAGGCAGCCATTATATTAAAATAGCGCTCTCCTTACTAGATTCCATAATAAAAGTACCGGAAAACACAGAATACGGAAGTTATATGGGAACAGTTTTCTTCAAATCATTCGCTCAGGGTTCCCACAGGTCGGGAAAAGGTCTGGAATTACGTTTTGCAATTCCCGACCGTAAAAAGATCGGGAATTTAAAAAAAAAAGATGAAAAACCGGGAATAGGTCGGGAATTTTTGTTTATAGAGAATTATGGAGAATATTGTCACTGGACGTGTTACTTTATCGATCGATATTCCTGGGTAGTACACTTTACCGAATCTGAGGATCAAAAATACATTTCCGTAATTAAACAGAATCCGTTTTGAAGACGGCAGTCTTCCGTTTTCCATACATTTATGACACTGTCGCATAGAAAACATCTCTCCTTTCACTTGAGACCAACTTAATCAAAATCGGTTGATATTTCACCACGATTTGGTCATTTTAGTACATCTACCCCTTAAAATTTTATATTTTTTCGGAAAACCATGGAGTCCACTTTCATGAGTTTTGAAGACGTCAATATTCCGTTTCCGATATCTTAATGACACTGTTGCATAGAGGAATATATCGCCTTTCATTTGAGACCAACTTTATATTAAGCGGTTGATATTTGACAGAGATTTGGTCATTTTAGTAAATCTGTTTTTTCGGTAATCCTGAGAGTTCGTTTTTTATGAGTTTTGAAGACAGCAATCTTTCGTTTTCCATTCATTTATGACACTGTCTCATAGGAGAACATCTACCATTTCATTTGAAACAAAATTTATCAAAATAGGTTGATAATTGACCGAGATATGGCCATTTTGCACACCTACCACTAAAACGACCTTTTGGAAAAAAATCTTTTAAAGATACAAAATCCTAAGCAACAAGTTTATTTCTGACACTCATATTTTGCTGAAATTTTGCTTACAACCTTATCAAATGGTAATCGATCAGCACAACAATTTCTTTGCTGGTACCCCAGGAACAGATGAGGTAGCAGGCTTTTTTAATTGGGCCTCCTAATCAAAATTTTAAGTTGAAAATAAAGTTATTGAATTAGAACATGTTGGACAACTTATTATGTGACATTTTCCTATACCCTTTTTTGGATAAAAATCGTGGATATTTTACAGAGGTGAGACTTATTGTATCATTTGAATTATGCTTTTCACAACACTACATAATTTGAAAGTTAATGATACTACTATTTTGCCTGCATTGTAGCCTCGCATGTTCGGATACAGAAATATGTGCCTGTAAAAACAAAATTTGGGTCTTAAATTTTCTTTTATTCAGCTGTGGGAACCCTGTTTGCTGTATTACGCTAATAAACGTCCCCATAGTCAATGTTCATAGTTACATCACCATCACTACCTTATGGTATGGACTTGTGGTCATACACAAGCTTTCTGTTATATCAACATTATAATTCAACACGTTTATAGTAGTGATGAAGTCAAATCAATCTATAGTCAAATAACTAGTTCGAGCCAGCCCTCAAACCGGCTCAAACGATATAGTT
>JAUUEB010411748.1:1193-12079 GCA_032362205.1 Clione limacina
CCCCCCCCCCCCCCCCCCCCCCCCCCCCCCCCCCCCCCCCCCCCCCCCCCCCCCCCCCCCCCCAAATTGGGAGGGATGGCAAAACATGGTAATATTAGTGACTAGTGTCTGAGGCCAAGTTTTGTATTCATTAATTCGTAACGTGTTGTATTTCAAATTAAAGGTTGTTTCAAACCCTGTTCAAATTTAACAACATACTTTAAACAGTCACATTATTACTCTCAAGGTATAATAATTACGGTGGATTGAAAAGCGTTTGAAACTTTATGAGAGGGGTGGGTAGAAATTACTTACTTAGTGTTATGATATGTGTTTTGCTGATAGAACAATTCTAAAGAATGAAAAACAAAACAGCAGAACCTTGAAAACAACAAACAAGTGAATAAACAGGAGAAGTTTGCGGTGTTCATCCTTCATCCAATTTTGATAAAGTTAGTCTCACATAAAAGGGAAGATGATGCTCTAAGTGATAGTGTCTTAATCTATCAGAATACGGAAGATGGCTTTCTTAAAACAAACAAAAACGAAATCACAGGGATTTCCTTAAAATCGTCGATTTGTGTACTAAAATTACCATATCTTGGTCAAATATTTACCGATTTTGACAAAGTGTGTCTCACATATATGGGAAGATAATCATCTTAGCGATAGTGTCATGAATATATTGGAAAACTGAAGATATCCGTCTTAAAACTAACAAAAACAGATTCTCAGGAATTTCCAAAAAATTGGTGATATGTGTACTAAAATGGTCATATCTTGGTCAAAAATCAACCGATTTTTAATAAAGCTGGTATCAAATGAAAGGGAAGACAATCTTCTATGAGACAGTGTCATGAATTCATCTCAAAACAGGAAAATTAATGTCCTATTATTAAAGAAAACGGTCCCGATATCTCCAAAAAATCGGCTGATTTTCCGTAAATGTCTCAGAATTAATAATCGTAGTGACCCGAATAAGCATCGTAGTGCTGTGCATTTTCCTCCCAAAATAATAATCGTAGGACTATGATTATTAGGGTCTTGATAGTATACAGGGAGACTGCAAATGTGAACATTGTGCTTTTTTCTCCTCGCCTGGATAGATATCTGAGCATGCATCGGTTTTTGCTCAGCTGTGGTCAATAATGGGGATTTTACTTTTCTTTCTTCTTCTTTTCATTCACAGACTCAGCATAGAAAAGCTCAAGCAATTCAGGACACAGTGCTTCGTCTCAACAATGCAATTGAGGCTTGTCAGAATCGTCTAAACGAGGAGCTGACACAGAGCTCAGATCAAATTTCCTGGTTCCGTAACCAGCTTCAGGATATTAATTCTGTGATTGGCACAACAAGCAAGAATTTACAGCGCGGAGATACTGGGCAACGTAAGCGTTTGGCTCCATTCTGCAAGTCTATGGCTGAGCACATGTCGAAGGTTGATAGCAATTTGAACCAGTGCATTGAGACCTGTAAAGGACTTCAAGCGGAGGTGCCTAAATCAGATATCAACCGCATTGTTGGTGAAATTGGCAAACTATCCTTGTTCAAAAAGAAACAAGGAGTCGACAAGTTCAGTCAAAAGAAAGAGGTAGTTGAGAAAATACTTAAAGATTTGATGAGAAAGAGACAAGAATTAGAGAAAGAGAGGTCATGCGATTTGTCTGATAGTAGTATGGAGGGAAATGTTAGCAGCTCATTTTCTGCACCTGATTCTGATCGTGAAGAAGGTGGCAAAGAAGAGAAAAAGAAGAAGGGGAAATTGTCATCAAAGAAAGAGAGAAGAAGAACGACTTCTCAAAGAGGATCTGTACAAACTCAAACAACTGGGAATAGAAATAATAGCAGTGCAACTGCAACAACAAAACCTCAAACAAAACAAGTGGCCAAAGGAAAGACAACTGCTAATGGCAATGGTCAGAAAGAAACTCAATCTGCAACAGCCACTCCTAAGAAGAGAAATTCTCAGGGATCACAGAGTGCAGCAGGTCAGAAAAAACAAGAGGTCTTCAAGTTTAAAGGCAATTCTCAGTCTCCTAATGGTCAACATGCAGCCATGCCAGGTATACTGGGACCTCGTCCAAATCCTTATGCCCAAGCTGATATGGGTCAACAGGGTGCATTTAATTTACAAAACTTTAATACCATGAGTCAGGTGCCTCAAGCAAGATTTCCTTGTGCTGGTTCAGGCAACTTTAGATTCTCTGGTTTGCAACATAATGCTGCCAGCGGACTGCAGAATCCTGCACTATCTAACATGAGTTATAATGATAGAGTTCAAGGGGCTGGAAATCAGTTTAAGCAAAATCATGGCAGAGAATCTGGTGTTGGGTTTCCTTACAGTCAGGGCCCCTCAGGCAATTATGGTGGTAATGTGGAGCAGCAGTTGAATGAAATAGCGCAAAAACTTCGACAGATGCAACTGGCAGCAAGCCAGGACTTTCAAATTCAGCAACTTATGCAGGAGACGCAGAGGCTGAAACAAATTTTAGCACAGAAACAGCATTCTCATCAGCCTCACCACCCTGATCGATTTCAGCAACAGTTCCAAGTTCTCATCAATGCTTTTCTGCAACAGCAACAGCTGCAAGCCCAACAACCACCAGAGCCTAAAATGGCTAAATCCATACCACCACATCATCAGCGTATGTTTCATAACAGACAGCATCAACTACATCAGCAACAGAAAAGACAGAAGCAACAGCAGAACAAACAGCAGTCTCAAAAACAGGAAACTGAATTTAAGCAACAGCCTGACGCTCAAAGTCAAGGACAGAAGAATTCTCAAAAGACTGGATTCAATGAGAGGAGAGGAAAGCAAGGTTCTCCAGCAAGCTCTAATCAGTCTGGTGCCAGTAGGAGAAGAGGAGGTCATAGAAAGTTGCCTGGCAAAAACTCAAAATTGGTCCGTATTGGAATGTTTAATCCATGTGCTCAAGGAGACAAACATCGTGCCGGTGTGAGCTCACTTGTAGTTCTTGAGGACATGGGTTGCTTGGTTGTAGTAGACATCATTAACAGCTGTCTGAAGCTTTATGATGTCAGTGATGATGGTTCTTCCAGCAACAGTCTGAATCATCGCCTGGTCACACGCTTAGATATTCCTCGCCCATACTATATGACACAGCTCTCAAGAGACGAAGTTGTTATCAGTAGAGCTGGGAATGTGTTGAGTGTTGTAAAGGTCACTAAACGACGCCTTGAATTCCTCAGAGACCTTACTACTGTCGTTCAGTACTATGGATTGACCTTCATCGAGGATGGCATTGTTTCTTGTGCAGCTTTCAAGGATAACAAGATCGATATGGTTTGTATTCAAGATAATGTCATAGAAACTGCTACACTTGTGAATGACTGCAAAGGTCCAGAGTTAGTAGCCAGCCTGAGTGCCACACGTAGCATTGTGTTTGTGGAGCGCACGCCAGAGGTGTGTATCCGACTAGTCTGTGTCAGCTTAGATGGTCAGGAGCTGTTTGCTAACAACCTGGATTCCGAGACCTCTGATGTGTGGAATGTGGCATGCATTGGAGACAGGATTGTCTGCAGCAACAAGAGAGACAACAGACTTAAGCTTTACTCTAAAGAAGGCAACATCTTGGCAGATCTGTCGGCCCCAGGAGGCACAGTGAGGAAACCTTTTGCTATGGCTTTCAGTGATTGTGGTAATCTGTATGTTGCCAATGACGGTGCCTGGGATGAACAGTATGAGCATTCAGTTACAACTGAGATAAATGTTTTTGCTTTTTCATGAAAAGTTTGTTGATATAAGATGTTCACTTTTGTTATGAGGATTGCCATATGTTATTGATGTTATTATTGTATTATGCATGTCACCATGCTTGTTGTTATTGTTTCTTATGATTTATTATTGTTGCAACTATTGTTTTTGTTAAGGAATATAGAATGATCTCTTAGGAATTCCAATCGTACCAGGAATAATTTATGATTTCTCAGTTTAAAAGGGATATTATTAGAACCAGCATGTGATATGATCAGAGGAAAGATGGGGTGAATCGTATCTACTTTCTCAGCCAAACAGTTAATGGGTGTTTTTTTTAAACATAATTATATTGTTTATCAGGGAGCATTCACACCCCCATCCCAGATAAGCAAAAATAAGCTTTTGATGACCTCCCCTCCGCCTCTGCTTATGTCATATGTGAATAATGTCCCTTACAGTTACACTTGCTTAAACCCAATTTTTTGAGAAGCATGAATTTGTCTGTCTTTAAAAAATTGGTTTAAGAGTAACAATAAATAAAAAGTAGTCATAGAATGCAGAATTATTTAATATTTGCTGTGCTGCAAGAAATTTCAGTTACTTAGTTTTTGACCAAGATCTTTCATCATAATGAACAAAATCAAAAAGATTAGAGCAATTATTGTTGATTTGTGTAACAGATCAGCTGTGTTATTTCCGGGAAAGGTTACTTGCAAAACAAATTATCAATCAACTACATAATCTATTTGTATTATAGATGTAGAAAAAGTATTAGTATGCAATGTAGACATTTTTTATCAGACAAAAGTCAGTGAATCTCTTAGTCATTTCATTATTTGTGACATAAAAATCTTAATGGTGAATATAAATAAATATGGTTATTTTACACACAAACACGCCACCGTTTTCAGCCTAAGCTTCCTAAGCTGCTGGTAATGTCTTGTCAGAGAAGCTTTGGTTACCACTTTTGTAAGTTTTGTTTGTTTGAAAGTTAAGAATCTATTACATTGGTTTGGCTATGCAACTTAGAAATGGTCAAAATGAATATACAATAAATTATTAGACAATTCACTGACTACCACCTGGTGGAATTTGAAAAGGTTTCCAATCACTTTTATCTGATGTATTGTTTTTGTTTCTGCCTTTCCATCTATTTTCCAGACATTGTTGCACCGTAGACCTAATATGAAGATGTACACTTAGGTTTGAGCTTTAACTGTCCTGTTGTTCTTAATGTGTCTAGCTGTTCCTTCTAAAATGTAAACGAGCAATGCAATTAAATGAGCATAATTAATTGCTTATTTTTTAATGACTTTTTGCTGAACTTTGATTGTTCATGAAGGCTCCTTTGAAAATCCAGGTTCTAGTGTTATGCTCTTTATAACTCATATTAATATTCCCAATATATACACTGAATTAGTAAATGAGATTAAGCATACCAAAACACTTTGTAATAACACCTGTGTTAATGTTATGTTGTTTTATTGCCAACAGTTTGCTCAGTATAAATATATGAGTAGATGCTAATTTTTTAATGCAGTTTTAGGCTTTCTTATTGGATATAAACTGTTAAGGAGACAATCTTCATGAATTTGTGAAGACTAGCAAAATCTTTCACTTGTCTTGTATTGTTTTTTCTTATGTCACTTGGATATGATATATTTTATGAGAATCAATCAGACATGTACGTTTGTTGTCTTTCAGTGAAATATTAAGCCTTGATTTTCCTGTTTTCAATGTCCAAAAATCTTTTTTATTCTACTGCATTGCCCGTTTACCTTCTTGGTACAATTTCATCTTGATGCTTTCAGGCGTAGTAATGTTTCTGTTCATTCTTCCTGACAGTTGAAGATGTTTTATTGTTTAAAAAAGGCAAATCTCTCGTACTACATTTCTCAGCTCCAAGAGAAATTTGCAGAAAATCTGTTACTTATTAATTTCAGTTTATTTTTAGACTTTCATATTGATCAGCTTCATTTTGTTGCTGGAACTTGTGACCCTTTTTTAAAGGAAAAATATAACTGAAATCATGAATATGTTTAGAAGTGTACTTGGTTTTGTTAATTTGCTGCAGCAAAGTATTATCCTGCATTATTTACTTACCTTATCAATTACTTTATTCAGCTGTCAAATTAGCAACAATCTGTGGCTAACTTTGTCTATGACTTGTCTGTTACTTGAGACAGTTATTTTGACAGACTATTCTCAATTAAATGGTCTGTCTTGTCTGTTGTTTGAGATACTAATTTTGACAGACTTATGTCAAATAAATGGTCTGTCTTGTCTATTGTTTGAGACGGTAATTTTGACAGACTATTGTCAAATAAATGTTGTTTGAGACAATTTTTTTGATTGACTAATGCTAATTTTAATTACTTTTCTGTCATGTCTTATTCAGATATTGACTTATGACTTGTCTGTCTTGTCAGTTATTTCTGATGATAGTTTTGATTAACTATCATCAATTCAGTGATTGCTATGTGAGACTATCCTTTTTATTTACTATCGCCAATTCAAGCGTGTCTGTCCAGTTTGTTATTTTGGACAGTGATTGATTACATATGCCATGTCTTGTACGTTATTTCGGACAATAGTTTTAATTGGCTATGGTCTTGTCAGTTCTTTGGGATAATAACTTTGATTGGCTATGGTCATGTATTTTCTTGTCTTGTCTGTTATTTTGGACAATAGTTTTAATTGGCTATGGCCATATATCTTGTCTGTCATATTGTACTATGATTTTGATTGGCATTGGCTATGGCCATATATCTTGTCTGTCCTGTCTGTTATTTCGGACAATAATTTTGATTGGCTATGGCCATACATCTTGTCTGTCCTGTCTGTTATTTTGGATTATAATTTTGATTGGCTATCGTTATATATATCTTGTCTGTTATTTTGGACAATAATTTTGACTGGCTATGGCCATATATATATTGTCTGCCCTGTCGGGTTTTTTTTTCAGACAATAATTTTGATTGGTTATGGCCCTATATATCTTGTTTGTCCTGTCTGTTAATTGAGACAATGATTAACTATTGATATGCTTATCACTTATCTTGCTTTGAGATCCTAGCCTTGGCTATCAAATTTTTGGTTTTGTACTTCATTGTGAAAGATGTGAGCATTTTTTTTGCATCATTTCTGAAGCTGTTTGTGCTTCTATCTCAATGCATTGGGTTTGTTATCCCTACTGTCTTGCCATTGTGCTAATACCCTTGTAGATGTAGATAAAACATTTCTGTATTGTCTCTAATTATTCAACATGACCACTATATGATTGAGTGATATGCTCACAATGGTCAGAGCCTGCCGTTGTTCAATTTCTTTTTAGGGTGCAGAAGCCCTTATTGCTTTTTGAGAGTATGACTACTTTTCTTTAGTACACTGTGACTCAAATTTTCCAAAATTGTGTCTGCTGATGTTCTTTTAACTTTATTATTTTAAACTCTCCTTTTTATTTGACATTTTGACTTTTCACCAGTGCTGTCAGCATTGGTTCTTTTATTCTTCTTTGATGTATGCGGTCATATCTTCAACTGTAATCTTTGCTGTCTTGAGAGGTTGGCCTTTTTCTTATTGCATGTTTGTACAATAGATTTGTTGTTTTTCAATGCAATGAGTACACACTTTTGATGTACCTAGCTATATGTGTTGTGCCCAACAGATATCTTTTTTTCAGGCCATTTTTATGGTCTGGATTTCAGATGTTAGAACGGCATCATAAGGTTTTGGACTTAAAAACATCAACTTTTTCTGTCTTGACATTGTTGCTTTCACTGTGACTAGTTTTCTTTCTTTTGTTGTTGTGTTATGACAAACTTTTGAAGCCACATGCATAACGGTAAACACAACTTGTTATAAATGAGGTAATATGGCATTTGCCTTGAGCCCTTGAAGCAACTATGTTATATTGCCTGGGCATATGAGATAGAGGAATGGCTTTGCCCTGGACACTCACTTGCCTTCCATTTAAGAAACTCCAATTTTGCATAGACCAATGACCTCATTGCTAAATTGAGAATTGGCAGAACTTTTAAGGGTGATAGGAATTGTAATAAAGCAATGAAAGGGGTCAATGTGTTAAGTATAAAGAAAGAAAAGGAGAGGGGCAAGACTTCTCCCAGGTTATTTTCCAAAGTTCAGCAGAGTTCTCTGGCATTTTGAACTAAGCTCGATGTACTGGCAGATGAGATTCCTGACCTCTTTTCTAATCCATATGCTAGTAAGTTATAGCTATAGTAAGCTATTTTGTTAGTTATTTAAACACTGTTGGCATATGATTTAAGGACTGGTTTTATTCCCATCATGCAATGGAGGCAACAGCTGTTTTGCCTTTAAAAAGGTTTGCTCTGTTTTCTCTTTTTACATCAATCAATAGTGTCATTGAGATGGTTGGCCCTTGCTATTCAATCCTATCTAAAAAGGATTTTCTTTTATATCTTTAATCTTCTAGTATATATTACCACTAAGGTTAACACAGGGACAGGTTATTTTTCTTTAATAATTCAAGCTATTCTATCCTACAATTAAGATCTTAAGGCTTGTATTTGAATATGATACATTAAGCACTATGTTTAAGACCCATGTTAGGCTGTGAGTACATTTGTCAAATCCAGATCTTCATTATCTAGGAGCTTGTTTTTCCAAATTGTTTGACTACTGAATAATTAAAAGGACTAACCTGTAGGAGACCAGGTTTCACTGCTCTCGCAGATCGCCAGGCCCTTGAATGACTTCTTCAACTTTTCCCTCATAAATATAAATTATTTGACTAGTAAACTGTATATGGATTTATCCTGTGTCTCCAGTTTGATAATAATTATACCTAGATAATGACTAGGTAATTAATGGTTTAAGTTAATTATGCACTGCCAAGTTGTTTTAACTCGTTAGAGATCTGAAATTAGATTGTTATGTGAGGAATCACAGTGAGATTATTTTTTGTTTTGTTTGAACAAAATCATGAGAGGATGTTTTGTACTTTTTTATAAGATGAGACTTTTTTATTATGCTGAAATATGTTGTCTAGGAGTTAGATACTGATTAATAAGGGTTAGATAGACATAGCAGAAATATATATATTCAGTTTTGATAACTTTAAGTAGCAATGGAGCTGTCATGTTGCCTGTGAACAAATAAGTTTACGTGTGTTTGAGCTATTAACGAACAAATCCATATAGGCTTTAGAATCTTTTGATTGTTAATTTTTTACTACTGAAATTAAGAAAGTTTTCAAATTCAGTGGTCACCTGTAAAACATAGTTTTAACTTCAGCCAATGCAAAAAAAACAATTACACTTTGCCGCAAGAAGAAGATTAATTTTGAGTATAAGTGCAAGCTGCCACACAAAAGCTAACAATGTTGAAGTCTTTTCTACTTTAGAATGGCAAGATTTTGGTTTTTCTATTGATATTTTGAACAAAAATTGATGAAATCAAACAAAGCCTATTTCAGTAAATAACAGTTAAACTGAAACTATCACTCAAACCGTATAAGTCCTGATGCTTTACAATTCGTTAATTAATATTTTCAGAACAAAATATGTTATCCTTCAAATACACATTAGAATAATAACATTTGAAATGTCATATTATAAACATCTGTGATTCATTTATGCAGACAGAACTTTTATAGCTGATGATTTGTGGAATTCTTGTCATATATTGTCAATAGATATTTCAGCCATAAGATAACAGTTTGTGTTACATTCCATGTGCTTCATTGGTTAGTCTGAATAAAGTTGGAAAAAATTATAGAAATATTGTTTTTCTTTCAACACTTCAAACCTCAGGTTTCTGTCAGAGTTTCCTCAAAGTTCAAACACTAAAGAGTATATGACAGTAGGATTACTATAGTTTCAAGGTCAAATTTAAGTTTACTGTCATTTTAATTTGGAAAATGCATTTTAAACTAAACTTGACCTTGAAAATGTTGTGAAACTTAAAAATGTATTGTAATTATAAATTATAGGGAGTATTAATTTAAACATATAATTTCTTTATACAGCTCAACTATACTGTAGTATTTACCTGTTTTAAAAATTATTGTAAAGTCAAAATCATGCAATAATGTAGATAATTATCTTCTTAAAGTGCAAATCCAGCTATCTTTTTTTGTATTTCAAAAGTCAAAAATGACCACCATGATTGAGACTTTACAGTAACTTCAAAAACAGGCAACTTCTATGTGCTTTATAGCAATTAATATGGTTAAATAAGTACTACAGAAGATACAGTGAAACTAACCTCCCTTCAACAAAACAACTATCAATCCTCTATTTTTTTCCTTGATAAAAATGGTATTAATGTTTTACGAACAAAATCTTGTCAGTTCTAGATCAAAAAATAAATGAACCCCAAAATATTGCCAAAATTACTTCTAAAAGACAAAAAAGAATACAAAAAGACAAAGACAGTTGGAAAAAGGGGTTTTAATTTCACCAATATTTTTCCTATAATAGCTATACAAAAAATATCTGCCGACTAAAGAGGTTTTGTTAAAACCTGTATCTACTGTATATATAGAATTCTTATTTATATTGATGTATTTCAGATATTTTGAAAGATATTCAGTAGGTTTCAAGGTTGAGTTTAATTTTAATAAAATATGCATTTCCCCCATCCAAATGTCCTTGAGGTATGAATTTGACCTTGTTACTAAAAATCATCCGACAGAGAAGATAAGAAAAATATATGACCTTTAAGGCTAAAATGTTATAAAATCTATAATAATATACGTTGAATTGTATGCTTGTTTGCGTGATGATTTCCTCAGAAGTCCCTGGATGGATTTGGCTGTAGTTTGAACATAGGATTACGAACATACCAAAGGGGTACTTTTTTTTTGCTTGACATTTTTATTTTTTTATACTCACACTTATACTATATATTTTATGCTCAGACTTGCCAACCTCCTGAAAAAAAATCGGCATTCCCAATTGGTTGGTTATTTTTGGCTCGACATTTTTTTTTTTTATTAAACATTAACAATATCATACATGCTACACAAAAGTGATGTACACAAATCATGTGATAAATTATGTTATAAAATCATTTAACTAACAAACTCATGAAAATTGTTCAAGTAAATTAGTTTATGTTTACATATACGAATAATAGAATACCACTTATAACATAATGCTTATGTTCAATGTTCTACTGTCTGAATGTTTCTCTTTAATTA